>JAJSRW010000409.1:0-34491 GCA_022414725.1 Microglena sp. YARC | reverse complement strand
AAAGAGAGAGATGTGGTCTCGACCCTTTCATACGGGCATCCTCAGGTAGCGTGAGACAAGGCCTGGACTCGTCCACCTTAGGATTAAATTGCTCTGCCGCTTGACCGGTGTATCCGGGGTCTCTGCTTCTTGAGGGCGGAAACTAATCACTCGTTAATTTTTGCAATTGCATCGCTCAGAAATATTCATTTGCGTCGCTCTGCGTCGGCTCATTACTTATCGCATTGATCGCTTTGTAATTTTTGGCAATCGCGTCGCTCATATAATTTGCAATATTGCGTCCGCCCAGGTATTTTGCATCGCGTCGCTCAGATAATTCATCATTCACGCGGCCGCACATCTGTGATAGTTGGAGCTGCTACACTGGTGTATCCCAAGTAAACATTCCCTAGAGTATGTCCGTGTAATGTATTTATGTCATGATTGCTTGTTCCATTTGGCAATGAGCAGTCCTTATACTGTATGCACTAATGATGCTGCTAATGCCCATTTACATATAGCCATACATGTACACAAGTCCAGAAATTTGAAGGCCGACATGAACATCCCTACTCCATGTGCAGGCCACACACGCCCTGCAGATAGCTGATGAGCGATCATGGCTTGTACAAGATCTGAGCAGCTTGGACCAGGCTATCAAAGGAGGCATGGACAGAGCTTTAAATGGATCGGCAATATGTCAAGTGCAATGAGCAGGGTAGGCAAATTTTTAGGCGGCACCAAGTGGCCATGCACACGCAGATGATGCAGGATCTGAGTGTCTTTGCCTTGCATGAACTGAAGCAAGATGAATACTCAATTTGTCGAATGTGTTGGTGGCGTTGAGCAAAGTGGAGTCCAGTAACCCTGCTCTAGTAAGGGAACTTGAGTGAGGCTAAGCTGAAGCTCCCTGACTACAATGCTCCCAGGAGCTGTCCAACACATTGTGGGCATACCAGCAGCCAAGCTGGGTATTGAGGATAAGCCTTCACTGCTTCCTGGTTGCGTGAGGCTAAAGCAGAAAGCTGACTGACTTCAATACCCAGAAACCTGTCCAACAGTCTCTGGGCATTAGCCACTCTGGGTATTGAGGATAAAGCCTTCACTGCTACCTGGTTGCGTGGGCTAAGCTGAAGCTGCATGACTTCAATGCCCAGGGACCTGTCCAACAGTCTGTGGGCTGCAGCCACTCTGGGTATTGAGGATGAAAGAGTTTCAATGGTTCATGGTGCCGTGTGCCGGCGGCTAAAGCTGAAAGCTGCCTGACTTCAATGCTGAGGGTCTGGTCCCAACAGTCTGTGGGCAGTAGCCACTCTGGGTATTGAAGATGAAGCCTTCACTGACTACCTGGTTGCGTGCAGCTAAGACGAAGCTGCCTGAATTCAATGCCCAGAACCTGTCGAACAGTCTGTGGCAGCATCCACTCTGGATATTGAGGATGAAGCTTTCAATGCTGCCTGGTTGCGTGCGCTAAGTTTGAAGCTGCCTGACTTCAATGCCCAGGGTTGGTCGAACAGTCCCTGTGGGCTGCAGCCACTCTGGCAGGTATTGAGGAATGACGATTTCAATGGTTCATGGTTTGCGTGCGGCTAAGCTGGAGCTGCCCCTGACTTCAATGCAGACCAGAACCTATTCAACACTTTGTGGGCAACAGCCACTCTGGGTATTTATGATGATGGACTTTGCTGGCTGCCTGGATGAGGTTGGCTAAGCAGAAGCTACCTGAATTTGATGTTCAAGCTCTGTCTAACATTTCTGACGTCCAGCAGCCCAACAGGGTACAACAGTCCCAGGTTAGTAGGGGATGCCTCTAAACAGGCCTGGCAGCCTACACCCCCAATGGTAGAGTGTTTTTAGGCAACCCATCATCCAACCCTTCAGCAAAAAGGAGCTTTAAGGCTAGTGCAAAAAAGACAAGTGGTCCAGTACTGCAAGGGGAGTTTGGCTGTTGATGAAGCTAGCCCTAGAGGTCATGGAGGAGCAACGTCCAGGGTACTTGTCGGGGAAAGAGGTTCTACGTATGGGACAGATTGTGAAGTAGCTGTGATGATGAATGAGGATGGTTGCATTTCCTGATACCCCTTTGGACTCCCCATTCTTGACTAGTATTTGAGCAGACGGTATGCAACACATGATTTGGCCACAGCATGGGTTTTAAGGTAGGGCCAGGCACTGTTCCTTTAGTCAAGGATATTAGGTTGCTGCGGAAGCAATTAGGGGTCGAAAGCTAGATCTGGTATGGAGGCGTAGGAATCATCCAGAGCAGCAGGAGGCCGATGCCCTGTCCAAGGTAGAAGATACAGGAGGATTGTCACTACATGAAGGGGTACCTGAAAGGTGCTAGAGCACCCCTGTCTGAAGGCAGAAGGGGAGGCCCAACGCTGATGTCTTCGCCTCAGGAGCCAACACCAAGGTGCAGGGTGCCTTACTACTCCAATTAATCTGGGAGTAGGCTGTCTAGTGGTGGATGCTTTCCAACACCCATGGGTGAGGGAAGGAACACCTAGGGAGGAGCAGTTGGGCCTACATCCATGGGCCCCACCAACCTCCTCCTCAGATTTTTGCAGCGAGTGCGTGAGGAGCAGTGGATGCATAGTGGATTAACATCAGGATTGAATGGACCTTGGGTAGCCTTGCTATCAGGGTTGCTGTCCAGGCACAATGGAGTTACCAAGTACAGCTGACCTCCTGGTGCTGGGGCTTTGGTCCCCGCCAGGGAGAGATCGAAGGGGAAGCAAGGACCCTCTCAAGGCAGCTTCATTCCTATGGCGGGTAACAAGCAAAGATGCCCAGAACGTCTAGGGATAGAGTTGCTTCCCTGGGTGTGGACACATCAGAACAGCCAGAGTGGGAGGAGGAGTAGGGGATAAGGGATGTGGCTCATATGCAGTTTCGTTTTTCAGTGGGAGATTCTCACCCAATGAGGTTGTTTCTCGCAACACTCATGAGCGTCCTGCTTACGGCCCGGCAGTAACTACCAAGAATGTTAGAGAATTCAGGCTTGCCAGGGTACAAGAATCCATGTGCGGGCGTCTGCGTCACCAGCGTCACCATCAATCTCATCACCAGCAGCAGTCTCCAAAGTCCACCTCGTCTCATAAATTCCGAGCACGAATGTAGTAGAAGAGCCAATGATAACGCGAGTGTGGATGCAATTTACGGCCAGATAAGTCAGACTGTTTTGCCTGGAGAATAGCTTATTACGCCGATCTGCTGCTGCAGCTCGCCAAAAATTTTGCTCCAGCTGCCTCGGTACCATACGGACCCTTCTACTCTGGTTGAAGAGGGAATCGGGGTGGATAAGAGTGACACGCTGGTGAAGTATAAAGTTTGACAGTTGCAGTACTGGACAAGTTGCCATAGCTCTCCCTATTTTCCTTCTAGGAAGCTTGTCAACCCGTGTCAACCCACACCTCTAGGAGCGCCCACTTTCGTAGGAGAAGCCAATTGGGCCCGCCTCCCTTTCTGATTCCTCGGAGCCTGTGGTTGGTGGTTGGTGCAATGACTCCCCCGTCCTAGACTCCTGGGGTGAAAATTAGCCCCAGCCTCCTATTCTGGGCCAACAAATTGCCTGTTTTTTAGCTTTTTCTCTGCATGTTTTTTACAGTCCATGGGAAGCCCAAATAGGCTTGAGGGGACATGCCCAACCTTGCAAACAGGAAAGGCAGTTTTGAAAACAAGCACTGAGGTGAACTGAACCCCAACACATCTATAAGAGGCGGGGGACCGGAGTTTGTGTTACGAAGCAATAATAATTAACATTTACGTTTCTTGTCACATGTAATTACACAATGTAACAAGATGTTATCCATCCTCCGAAAGAAGCCAGGTTTCCTTAATATTCTAATGTCACAGCGCGCTGGTGTTTTATAGCTGGACCTCGGTCTTGAGCTCTTGGCGGTTATATAAAATAAAAGGAAACAAGATAATTATGTGCTCTACTTCCGCGGTAAGTTCAAAATCTTAAAGAGAGAGTGCACAACTTTGCTTATGAACCTATCGAAATTCCACCCCAGGGGGTGGATCTCCCGACATAAACCAGCGGGACCTAGGATTCAGTCTCGAATGGTGTTGCCCACTCCTACAAAATAGTTGTCGCCGCTAAGGGGCTGGCGGAAGATACCGACCTTATGGACCAAACCAACTAAAAAAAACTAAATCATGCTCGATTCCTAATTTCTCAACGAAAAACCGTTTCTTCCTCAAAAGAAAAAATACATATGAACTTGAACATTCCTCTCTCAAGAGTACCGAATACAAATGACCAATCCATGGCAAAGAGCATTTCATCCTCTACATCTCCTACCCTCAAGAGTACATATGATCTTTCCATCACTAAGTGGCATTTCATCATCTTACAAAGACTACAACTCTCTTGAACTATGCATATAATGCTTGGACAGCTGCGGAGGATATGGATCTTGCTAGGGCAGCAGCACTTGGCAGCAACTTCGGAATTTCGTTCAGATACCGTCTTACAAGAAAACCAAGGTAGTGTATATCACCTTCAAATTGGCAGGCAGACGGAGGGGGAGCTTTCCTTTACTTATTGATTCGGCCGTCTGGCGACGCAAAAGAGAAGAGCATTAAGCCCTGCATTAAGCTTCCGACTGTATACCGCGCCCTCAATGTAGGAGAGAGTCCAGAGTTACACAAAGCCACACAAGTCACACCGGAGCCATTTAACCTACAGGGTTCCGTCGAAAAGAGCGTCCCGTGCAAGCCAATTGGTCCATGGCAACATGAGCATGAGTTTCCCGTCCGACCCTGGGCCAATCGCCTGCAAATTGCCATCGCGGCTGGACCTGCTACCGTGCGCGCGATCGTGCAAATTGCGCAAATGCTAACTTTCGAAACTACGCAATTGACATTGAACTGGGTGCACTTCCGACCTCTGAATCTGCCAATGTGACTTGCTATTAATAGCATGCCTCAGTGCTGATCATTCGTTCTGCAGACTGCGAAAGCTTTAAAATGAATACTAGATCTACCCAAGTGGATAAACACCACCCTGCGAACCTGTGGAGCTTGCGACCAGCGCAGCTTTGAGCTACGTGCTCTGACCTAGGGGGCATCGCCTGCAAAAATGCTGGACGTGCAACAATGCTTCAACATATATAACTGACCGCCCTTATATAACCTTTATAAAAACCCAAAAACCCTAACCGTGTGGGCGAGTCAATATAGTTACCGCCAGGCCTCAATGTAAGGAGAGACTCGACGGTCGCACATCGGTCACACCGGAGGGCGGAGCCATTTAGCCCTAAAGGGTTCGCGTCGACTTTAGCATCCTTCGCAAGCCACACTGACGTATGAATTGCGAATGAGCGTTTCCCCCGACCCACATGGCCACCTGCTCATTGCCGTATATGCAAACTGCGAACCTGCTACTTGCGAACCATGCAAATTCCGCAACCGGTACTGCTCAAACTTTCGAAACTTTGCAATTGATAAGCTCTGAAAATCCCGACCGTCAAAATGTGCCCAACAAACTTCCTGAAATGAACACACCGACCCAATTGTTCGTTGGGGCATATTGCACATACCGAGACACGCATACTTGCACCTCCTGGACACAAGTAATATGTGCGCACGAACTCATTCGTTTACTTACATCTTCCGTATAGAGGCGTGTTGATGGAATGCCAAACTGCTCTGCTGACGAATGTTATGAACAGAAAAACGCCTGCTACCTTCCGCCTGTGTAACACCTAACGCTGCAGACTCCCCCACTGCCTTCCGCAAACAGAGATTAATCCGTGCCCTTACCACCACGCACACAACCGAACCCAAAGCGGACGAAGAAATCCAAGTAGAACGACGGACAGAGCACAGCGAAGAGCACTTGAATTACCACCGAATAGAGAGTAAGAACGCAACAGAGACGCTTCTCAAGTAAACAACAGCCATGACTCAATAAAGAGCCATGGCCCGCCAGGCCACCACTAGCAGACTAGCACGTGTCGACAGCAAGCTTCTTGAATGATCTGTCGTCCTAGAGGGACGTGGAACAGGAGTCTGGTTCGATTCTCCTACAGTACCACGCAGTTCTAAGGGTCCTAGTGCTACGTGCCATCTGGCGGTTCGTCGTACCTGGGGGGCCCCGCTGGGGGGCCCTAAGAGCTTCCACGGATTTCAACCCAAAGTTACAACTCCTATTGCGCATGAATAATTCAATTATCACTTTAACTAAATCAGTATAGGAGATCACATGCAATTCTTAAGAATAACGTTTAATTACTCAGCGATTACCATCCACATACAAAACAAACTAATCAAGATCCTTAACATACGCTTTCAACCGTTACATGCATCATCATTACAACAACAAACAAACATGCACAATAAATCACTTCATATGCACATAACCGATCACCACAACAACTCAGAGACACACACACAACTAGCGGGGCGGTCACTCTAGTTACCCACATGGTAGCTGAGAAGTCCGCGAAAAAGTAGCCAAACTGCGGGCAGGGGAGTAGCCAAGTCACAACAAATCTCGCAGCGCCAATCCCCTTCAAAGCTGCATCAAAATCCTTCGAAACTCTCAACTTCGATCCTGCAAAATTAGTGCTAAGCTGGATCGGCTCCTCACTCGTCTAGATCCGATATTCCTGGTTCGTAAGATAGCATTCGATACTTTTCTGCTGTCGAGGTAAGCGGGATGTTTTGAAGTACCAATCCATTTTCAGTGATGCCACTTTCCCGCTAACCGTAGAAGACAGTGAACCCATCCTGACAATTACCGTCCGACGTGCCCAGTCCCGAACGTCTGATAATCAAGGATGCAGCTGACGCTCAAGGCAAGCCACATGATGCAATCCAGGATCCCACCTCTGTCATTGTGTCAGCCCAGGCCACAAGTGGAGTACTGCTGCTGCGTCCACATGTCATCCGTGCTACTCGAGTAAGTATGTGCCCAGTGGGTACAGGTATGATGCCAACAGGGACCTGGTGTATGCCATAGTGCAGGGATGGTGTCCTACTAGATGTACCTAGTCGGGGTATTTAGGTGTGTAATGTGTGTACGTTATCAATCATATTGGCCAATTATGAAACTGTAAGTGTAGATGACATCTCACAGCATGCAATTCAGTCCCCTTTAGGCCTAGTTGACTAACCCAGACACGTAACGTACATGCATGGGTGGTGGGATGGATCTTGGTTTGTTGGGGTCTACACTTACAAGGGTAGCCCAATAGATAGGCGACTGGGACATGCTAGATTGTCCAAAATGGAACATAATTAATTCATCAGTTATAGCTGATCTATCAGAGGTAAACAAGAATGAAGCTACGAGCATCAGCCTTCTAGGTAGCTCCCGTGGGCTTTCTATTACCAGTCAAAACCCATAGCAATGTAGTGCATCTGGAAGCTGGTAGAATCGTCTTTCACGTCTGTTAGAATGTTGGGCTTAGCCCAGTGTCTAGCCCAAGGAGCTGCTTAGAACCTGACTGCTCGTAACCAAAAAGAAAGGCTATTAACTAGTGTCCAATCACTGATGAATGAAGGATTGTATGTGAATGAAATGGATAGGTCTTAATGAACGGATGAATATATGATATGAATGGAACCGAAGAAAGCAAATAGATCAATAAAGGGCCTGGGTGTCCTTGCCATATATAATATTGCCTGGTGTGTGGGTACATGCAAGATACCTAGGTAGGCTGATGGGCGCGATGTGTGCGCAGAAGAGTGATCAGCTGTCAATGCATCTATCTTGAAGCAAAGAGGTGGCTTTGTTTAACAGCCTTTTGATGGTGCTGATGATTTGTTTGGCTGCTTGTCTGGTTAACAATCAAGAGGCTGCCACTGACAGTCATATTGCTCCCTGGCCTACTCCTGCTGGCTTGCTTGCAGATGAGCGCCCCATTGGTCCTGGGAGGGGAGGAAACGCAAAGAAAGATAAACGAGGGGCTGATGATGACGCTACACTTGGTTGGAAGACAAGGCAGCAGGCATCTCCCGTGGAGGGCCCTGCTAGACGCTTTCAACCTGGAAGAGGAGCATCTTCTGGAAGAAGCAGACCACAACTTCAAAGCCATCCGCAGGGTGACAAGGTGGGACCAACTGCATAATACCCCCCCCACACACACACAAAAGCAAGTTGTATCTTGGATGGTCAGTTGAGTGCAGGAGACAGCAACATCACACTGACACTTTGATGCTAGTGTTGATGATGATGATGATGATTATGGTTACGTTACTCTGGTGCCCTCTTGGACTCCAAGTTTGCCAGTGGCTTGATGATGACAAAGGGGTCTTCTGGTCTGTTCACACAAAATGGCACTTTCATACACAAATGAAAAGACTCACAAGTTATACACCCCATCTTGTCTCCATAATTTCATCGGACCACCGCGTTCAAAAACAGACAGATGCATTATCACATTGCCTACAGCGTGATGACGACATAGCTACCTGTTTTGTGCAAAAGGCTGTGCATCCATTCAGGACGCACATCTTTGAATATTGGATACGTAGAGCTATATTGTATATATACCAAGTATTTGCCCATAATTTATAGCCATGAAGAATAATGATGTGCTGTAGTAATTGTTCCCTTTGAGTGTGATCAGTCCTGTACGCTTTCCCTTTCAGTGTGAAAAGTCCTGTACGCTTTCCCTGTGAGTGTGATCTGTCATGTATGCTTTCCCTTTCAGTGTGATCAGTCCTGTACGCTTTCCCTTTGAGTGTGATCAGTCCTGTGCGCGTTCCCTTTGAGTGTGATCAGTCCTGTACGGTATGCTATAGTAGATGCTGCTCCATGCCATTATGGATGCAGCATTAAGGAGGCTTCCAGACTTCAATCCTCAAAATCTATTCAACGCTTTGTGGGCACTAGCAACAATGGTAATTTATTTGTAAGGGCCATTCCTTGAAGGCTGGATCAAGTATGCAGGTCAGATGATGCCTGACTTGAATCCCCAGAAGCTGTCAAACTCTGTGTGGTAACCGTCAAAGCTGGGTATGCAGGATCAAAGCTCTCACTACACCTGGTTTGCGTGCGGCTAAGCTGAAGCTGCCTGACTTCAATGCCCAGAAGCTGTCCAACAGCATGTAGGTAGTAGCCAAGCTGGGTATTGAGGAGAAAGCTTTCACTGCTACCTGGTTGCGTGAGGCTAATTTGAAGCTGCCTGACTTCAATTCCCAGGAGCTGTCGAACACATTGTTCAACAATGTGTTCGACAGCTTCTGGGCATTGAAGTCATGCAGCTTCAGCTTAGCCACTCTCAATTAGGTTGTAGCAAATCCTCAGTACCCAGATTGGGTGCTGCCCCAAAAGAGTTGGACAGGTTATGGGCATTGAAGTCAGGCATCGTCTGAATTGCATACTTGATCCAGCCTTCAAGGAATGGCCCTTCCAAAGGAATGACCACTGTCGCTAGTGCTCACATAGTGTTGGATATATTTTGAGGATTGCAGTATGGAAGCCTCCTTGTTGCTGCATTCATAATGCAGATCAGTCATTAGATGGAACACGCAGCGTTGCCATCGCCCACAACACATTTGAAATGCCTTGGGGGTGAAAGCTTGCCAACACCTGTTTGGTGTGCACAAACATCCCCTGTACTAAAGCAGGGTTGACTGGGCCTCCTACTAAGCCTAAGGCCCACACCACACTGGACAGAGATTGAGCATTCATGTTGTTCAGTTCACCAAGGGCCAACACACTCAGATCCTGCACCATCTGTTGTGCCATGGTATTTTGGTTCTGCCTATGCAATTTTCCTACCCTGTTCATTGCAGTGGCAACATCCAATTGCTAAAGCTCTGCTGGTGGGCGGTGATAAAGTTGTCTGGGGTGCACAGATCTGTACATGTCGTGAATCTCCCCATCAGCTGTGCAGGGCGTCTTGAGGACTGCGCGCATCATTTGGAAATTGCTCATATCTGTAGGGTTAGGAGGGGTAGGGGGGTGGGGGTGGGGGGGGTGGGGGAGGAGTTTTAGCGCTACTAGCGCTTGCTAAAATAAATCCTGTAATTATTTAGCGCAAGTTTAGTGGTGAAGAGAAGAGAAATAGCACGTCAGCGTGGCATGTCGGTGTGGATGGCAACGGAACGCGACGGTAACAGAGGGTGAGGGTATGAGTACCAGGTCCCCCAGGAACAGTACGATAAGAGCTTAGCAGGCAGTACAAGTGATCACTGTCCTCTGCGAATCTCTATGTCAAAGCCTCTGAACTAGAGGTGACCGTCCTATTTGTTAGTTGGGGTAGTTGGTTTGGGGTCTCACTGGTTGTTGGCTACCTGATGGTGGTCCTTGTTCTAGATTCACCTGTTCTCCTGGTCTGTTGATGAACAGATGTTGTTTTTTCTGCTAAACAGAGCTTTGACATGAGTTGCGAGTTGAGACGCGAGTTGCGAGTTGAGATGAGAGTTGTGAGATGAGAGTTAAGATGGGTTGTTGTCGAGTTGCGAGTTGAGTTGAGTTGCGAGTTGTTGAGATGCGAGTTAAGTTGAGTTGTTGTTGAGTTGCGAGTTAAGTTGAGTTGTTGTTGAGTTGCGAATTGCGAGTTGAGTTGCGAGTTACGTTGAGTTGTTAAGTTGCAAGTTTGGTTGAGTTGAGCTGCGGGTTGTTGAGCTGCGGTTGTGTTTGTCGCTTGGAGCGATCACTGTGTCTCGACCCTTCCATGCGACATCCTCAGGTGGCGTGAGGCAAAGACTTTGGCCCTTGTCAAACCCTTAGGTTAAATTGCTCCTCCAGTGTGACCGGTGTATCCATGGGTTATGTGAGTGTGTGTGTGTGGTGTGTGGTGGTGTGGGGGGGGGAGGGGTCATGTTTGTCCATCACTTGGGAAGCAGTGATGCTAGGGTCCTCCAGTGTGACCAGTGTATCCATGGGGTCTCTGCTCTATTGACAGCGGTAACTAATCACTCATTAATTTTCACATTGTGTCGCTCAGTATTCGCTCTGTGTTGCTCATTAATTTTCGCATTACGTCGCTTAGTAATTTTTGCATTGCGTCGCTCGGTATTTTTCATATTGCGTCACTCGTTAATGTTTACATTGTGTCGCTCAGTTCAGGGGGGGGGGGGGGGGGGGGGGTGAGCGTAGAAGCTACTAGGCAGCTCCTTTCTCCTACCCTTGGGCCAGCCCTGAACCTAGGTACTGTAGTAGTGTGTCTTAAAGCTGACATTAATACATGATGGAGTTGGTAGGAAACTACCCTACGTAGCCCCAAAAATAAACAGTGGCCTAGAGTTTGGACAGACCTATCCAGGATTTGTGCCCAATTCTGTTATGTGCTTATATACTTGTATTCCTCCAATGTAACGCTTTGATCTAATTAATACGGCGATCTCCGTTGGCTCCTGCAGTTATGAGCTACTTCATCATGAAATCATGATGTTCAGATCAGTTGTACTCAATTGCCACAAAAGTCAGTAGGATGCATAACAACACTGAACTAGACACATGGCACTTTTTCTGGGTTGTTTTGGCTAAATGAGTTGTGCACTGTTACGGCTAATTCAGCTAATAGCCCCATTAGGGCTAATTTGGTCTGCGGTTAGCTCTAAAGTCTGAACCCTACATATCTGCTTCATGCCTCCGGCATGTGTACGTGCATGGCTTTATGCATACATGGGCATAGTAGCGTCTACGCGTGCATACAGACTTATCATACATATAGGGAGCAATCCGTACTGCACATCCATTGCAACACATCAGACTGCAAAACATAGACTATCTGCATAACACCTAACCTTTGATGCTGTTTTTGCCTAAAGCGTGATGACAAGACAGCTATCCTGGTGTGTCTACATTCATTCACGGCCCACATCGTTGGTTGGTTGGTTAGTTTGTTTTGCCTACATTCATTCACGGCCCACATCTTTGAATATGTGGAGCTGCTACACTGTGTATCCCAAGTAAATATTCCTAGATATAGATATGTTCGTATAATGTATTTATGTGCATGATTTATTTGTTCCATTTGAGTATGAGCAGCCCTTTACCTCATTACCGTATGCAATAATGGATGCTGCTATGCCCATTTTACATACAGCCATACATGTACACAAGTCAGATCTTTGAAGCAGACATGAACATCCCTACTCCATGTGCACAGGCCACACCACGCCCTGCACAGCTGATGGGCAGAATCATGGCTTGTACAGATCTGAGCAGCTTGGACCAGGCTATCAAGGAGCATGGACGGAGCTTTAACGATCGGCATATGTCAACTGCAATGAGCAGGGTAGGCAAATCGTTGAAGCGACACCAAGTGGCCATGGCACAGCAGATGATGCAGGATCTGAGTGTCTTTGCCTTGCATGAACTGAAGAATATGGATGCTCAATCTCTGTCGAATGTGTTGGTGGCCTTGAGCAAATGTTGGAGGTCCTGTAAACCCTGCTCTAGTACAGGGAATCTTGAGTGAGGCTGAGCTGAAGCTGCCTGACTTCAATGCCCAGGGTCTCTCTAACAGTCTGTGGGCAGTAGCCAAGCTGGGTATTGAGGATAAAGCGTTCAATGCTACCTGGTTGCGTGCGGCTAAGCTGAAGCTGCATGACTTCAATGCCCAGGAGCTGTCCAACAGTCTGTGGGCAGCAGCCATTCTGGGTATTGAGGATAAAGCCTTCACTGCTACCTGGTTGCGTGCGGCTCAGCTGAAGCTGCCTGACTTCAATGCCCAGGAGCTGTCCAACAGTCTGTGGGCAGCAGCCAATCTGGGTATTGAGGATAAAACCTTCACTGCTACCTGGTTGCGTGCGGCTAAGCTGAAGCTGCCTGGCTTCAATGCCCAGGTGCTGTCCAACAGTCTGTGGGCAGCAGCCACTCTGGGTATTGAGGATAAAGCCTTCACTGCTGCCTGGTTGCGTGCGGCTAAGCTGAAGCTGCCTGACTTCAATGCCCAGGAGCTGTCCAACAGTCTGTGGGCAGTAGCCACTCTGGGTATTGAGGATAAAGCCTTCACTGCTGCCTGGTTGCGTGCGGCTAAGCTGAAGCTGCCTGACTTCAACGCCCAGGACCTGTCCAACAGTCTGTGGGCAGTAGCCACTCTGGGTATTGAGGATAAAGCCTTCACTGCTACCTGGTTGCGTGCGGCTAAGCTGGAGCTGCCTGACTTCAATGCTCAGGCCCTATTCAACAGTCTGTGGGCAGCAGCCAATCTGGGTATTATGGATGACGACTTTGCTGCTACCTGGATGAGGGTGGCTAAGCAGAAGCTACCTGAATTTGATGTTCAAGCCCTGTCTAACATTCTGTCGTCAGCAGCCGACCGGGGTACAACAGTCCAGGTAGTAGGGGATGCCTCTAACAAGGCCCTGGCAGCCTACACCCCCAATGGTGAGCTGGCACAACCCATTATCCAACCCTTCAGCAAAAAGGAGCTTAAGGCTGTGCAAAAAGACAAGTGGTCCAGTACTGCAAGGGAGTTGGCTGTTGTGAAGCTAGCACTCGAGGTCATGGAGGAGCAACGTCCAGGGTTCTTGTCGGGGAAGAGGTTCTAGTATGGGACAGATTGTGAAGTAGCTGTGATGATGATGAGGATGGTGGCATTTCCTGCTGCCCCTTTGGACTCCCCATTCTTGACTAGTTCAAGCGGGCAGTATGCACATGATTTGGCCACAGCCATGGGTTTTAAGGTAGGGCCAGGCACTGTTCCTTTAGTCAAGGATATTAGGTTGCTGTGCGAGCAATTGGGGGTCGAGCTAGATCTGGTATGGAGGCGTAGGAATCATCCAGAGCAGCAGGAGGCCGATGCCCTGTCCAAGGTAGAAGATAAGGAGGATTGGTCACTACATCATGGAGTGTACTTGGAGGTGCTAGAGCACCCCTGTCTTGAAGGCAGGAAGCCAACGCTGGATGTCTTTGCCTCAGGAGCCAACACCAAGGTGCAGGGTGCCTACTATTCCAATTATCTGGGAGTAGGCTGCCTATGGGTGGATGCTTTCCAGCACCCATGGGTGAGGGAAGGAACACCTAGGGAGGAGCAGTTGGCCTACATCCATGGGCCCTACCACCTCCTGCCTCAGATTTTGCAGCGAGTGCGTGAGGAGCAGGTGGATTGCATTGTGATTACATCAGGGTTGAATGGACCTTGGGTAGCCTTGCTATCAGGGTTGCCTGTCCAGGCCACAATGGAGTTACCAAGTACAGCTGACCTCCTGGTGGCTGGGGCTTTGGTCCCCGCCAGGGAGAGGTTGAAGGGGAGCAAGGACCCTCTCAAGGCCAGCTTCATCCTATGGGGCAACAAGCAAGATGCCCAGAACTAGGGATAGAGTTGCTTCACTGGGTGTGGACACATCAGGGCAGCCAGAGTGGGAGGAGAAGAAGGGTTGAGGGAGGTGGCTAATATGCAGTTTTCGTTTTATGTGGGGGATTCTCACCCAATGAGGTTGTTATCGCAACACTCATGAGTGTCCTGCTTACGACCGGTAGTACTAGTATGTGAGAGCATCAGACGTGTCAGCATCCAAGAATCTGCGGTTAGGCGTCCGCGTCACCGGGGTCATGTCCATTCTTTGACACCACATGCCTCCTCTTCTCCCTCCATCTGCACCATTGAATGTACCAGACGATGCATGGAATTGGCCTCCCACTCTTCCCACACTCCTTCCAACGCCACTGGTTATAGTGGAGGGTACCGCCCCCCCTAGCCACCCACCTTGGTTTGATGGTGTTGTCCGAGGACCCCCTTTGGATAGCTTTCTTAATCACGCCGACTTGGCGTATTGCTTTTCTTTCACCATCTGCGTCACCAGCGTCACCATCATCCCATCACCAGCAGGAAGGGTTTTGTTTACCTGCAAAATTTTGCATTATGCGATGAACCCCATCGCTTTGGGAACCGGCCCTGCGATGAAACCCATAGTTTCGAGACTTAGCCATGTGGGCTGGATTTGGCCTGAAGCTGATCTGGTCTAGCTGACCTGGCTTTGAATGGCCAGTGATCACTGCCTCGAACTATAATCGCTCCCCACACAATTGACTGACCCGCCGGCCTGAGACTTCAAACCCTTCCCTAAACATTGCTCATGCTCGGGGTAGTCGTCGTCAGCAATTGTATCCTCAACTCAACTCGTTCAAATCATCTTCGTATGGTCTGCCATAATGGTCCCAGCGAAAACAAAGGTCCTAGTGTTATCCCAGTTGTTGGTTAAAGCTCAACAGGTGCATCAAAGCCTGTATAGGCGCAAGGGCGTGAGGACTGGCTGGTATGTGCGGGCTGGAATGGCTACGGCCACAAGGTCATGCATTTTCTGCAAAGGCAAGCTGCTGGATGCCAAGCTTGATTCCGTCTCGAAAGACGGGAAGTCCCAGGGTCATAGGCCAAGTAGGCTGCCTTGGTAGCCTGGGCGGAGCAATCCAGGCAGAATGGTCTGTGGTGCCAATGCCGTTCAAGAGTGCGCAGCTAGTCAGCTGCAACAGTCTCGCAACATGTTTGACATGGACACGTCCAGGCAGATGGCGTGGCTGTTCTCCCTTCACCCTAGGGGCGATTCCGTTTATGCCTGCTTCGAAATCCAAATGCTGGATCTCCATTTGACTAACTCCGTGACCCCTGAGCTGTTGGCATGCGTTCGTGACGTCGCCTCAAGACACATGAAACATGACACTCTCGCTGATGAACTGGCCTCCATGGAATCATTGGTCAAGGACTTGGAGAGAAGTCTGGTCAAGAGGACAGACGTTAGGGTTACAGCCCTCCCCCCCCACCCCCCCCACCCCCCCACCCACCCCACCCCCCCCCACACACACACACACGTGCGCAATAAGGGAGCACACTAAATACGTTATATAGTGTAAAGACTTGTCACGATCAGAATATATTATATATATAATATAATAGTAGGATAGGATAGGCGTGATTACTTCGGTTTGATTCAAAGCGTGGTCTTTCGGCCTGAATTGAATTGCTATTTTGAACTTGAATTTGGTTACATAGCTTCAGCCAGCAAAGTAGATTGCTCAAGTCTGACATGTGCAACCAGCCAACCAATTGTGGCACACACTCGTGGCTGGGCATCAGGGCTTTTCTTTTTGGCCTTTTAGTAGCATCTGGCCAGCTCCCTGAGCAAACCACTGTGCTACACCTAAAGGATTCAGCAGTTCTCGTCACTTCGTCAGCCGAATGTGTCAGCTTCGTTTAACGTCTCACTGTAAGGATTAAAGCGGACAGACTGGTAGGCGATTCCAATTTTTAAATTTGAATTTTTGAACTTGAATTCCAGGGATTTTGAGACCTGCGATTTTTGCTCATTCAGGATACTGGCCAATTGGCTCCAGAACCAATAATGCAATTAGGGGGGGGGGGGGGCGTCCTTCAATTTTTCTTAAAAAAACTGATTACCCGAAACCAAGGTAGTGAATTTACCTAAAAATTGGTAGTCAGATGGAGGGTGAGCTTTTCTTTACTTAGCGATTCGGCCGAGTGGCCGACTGGCGACGAAGAGAAGAGCATTAAGCTACCAACTGTTTACCCCACATGGTAGCTGAGAAGTCAGCGAAAGTAGTCAAACTGTGGGCAGGGGAGTAGCCAACTCGCAACAAATCTAGCAGCGCTAATTCCCTTCAAAGTAGCATCAAAATCATTGTTAACGCTCACTTCAATCCTGCAAACATAGTGCTGGGCTGGAGCAGTTCCTCACTCGACTAGATCCAGGTTCGAGGTCGTGTAGGTAGCCTTCGATACTTTTCTGCTGTCAAGGTAAGCGGGATGTTTTGGAGAACCAATCCTTTTCAATGATGCAACTTCCCGCTATCGTAAGAGACAACCCATCCCGACAATTACCGTCCGATGTGCCCAGGTCCGAACGTCTGATAATCAAGGATGCAGCTGACGCTCAAGGCAAGCCCCATGATGCTATCCAGAATCCCACCTCCGTCATTGTGTCAGCCCAGACCACAGTGGAGTACTGTTGCTGCGTCACATGTCATCCATGCTGCTCCGAGTAAGTATGTGCCAACAGGGACCTGGTGTATGCCATATGCAGAGATGGTGTCCTGCTAAATGTACCTAGTCAGGATGTTAAGGTGTGTATGGTGTGTTCGGTATCATTAACGCTGGTCAAGAATAAACCGTAAGTGTGTATGACATCTCACCGCATGCAATTCAGTCCCTTCAGACTAGTAGGCTACACCAGAATGTAACATACTTACATACATGCATGGGTGGTGAGGATGGATTTTGGTGTGTTTGGGGACTTCACTTCATGGGTGACTGATAGATAGGCGACTGGGACATGCTAGATTGTCCAAATGAAACTTCTTAATCATCAGTTATAGCAGATCTATCTGAGGTAAACCAAAATGAAGCTACGGGCATCAGCTTCTAGGTAGCTCCTGTGGCTTTCTACCAAGTCAAACCCATAGCAATGTAGTGCATCTAGAAGCTGGCAGAATCGTCTTTCCCGTCTGTTAAAATGTTGGGCTTGGCCCATTGAATAGCTCAAGGAGCTGCTTATAAGCTGCTGCTAATGTCCTGAAAGAACAACTATTAACTGGTGTCCAATCAATGAATAGATGTAAATGAATGAATGTTTGGATGAATAGATGGATGTATGAATGAATGACAGATTATTAGAAAGCAATGAAATCAATATAGGGCCTGTGTGTCCTTGTCGTATATAATTTTGCCTGGTTTATGGGTACATGCAAGATACCTAGGTAGGCTGATGGGCGCAGTGTGCGCGCAGAAAAGTGATCAGCTGTCAATGTATCGGTCTTGACGCAAAACTGTGGCTTTGTTTAACAGCCTTTTGGATATGTTGATGATTTGTTTGGCTGCTTGTCTGGTTAACAATCAAGAGGCTGCCACTGACAGTCATATTGCTCCCTGGCCTACTCCTGCTGGCTTGCTTGCAGATGAGCGCCCCATTGTGCCTTGGAGGGGAAGAAACGTAAAGAAAGATAAACGAGGGGCTGCTGATGACGCTACACTTGATTGGAAGACAAGGCAGCAGGCATCTCCCGCGGAGGGCCCTGCTGGACGCTCTCAACCTGGAAGAGGAGCATCCTCTGGAAGAAGCAGACCACAACGTCAAAGCCGTCCGCAGGGTGATAAGGTGGGGCCACCTTCATAATACCCCCCCCACACACACACACACACAAGCAAGTTGTATCTTGGATGGTCAGTCGAGTGCAGGAGACAGCAACATCACACATTCACTTTGATGCTGGTGTTGATGATGATGATTATGGTTACATTACTCTGGTGCCCTCTTGGACTCCTATTGTGCCTGCGGCTTGATAGTTCAAGGGGGACTTGTGGCCAGGTCCCACAAAATCACTATATCACCAGACATCACAAACAAAAAACTGCAAAGTTATATACCCCATCTGTCTCCATAATTTCCTCCGTGTTCAAAAACAGGAAGCTGCGTTATCACATTGCCTACAGCGTGATGACAACATAGTTACCTTTTTGAGCACATGGGCTGTGCGTCCATTCAGGACGCATATCTTTGAATATTTGGATATTTAGAGCTTCTATATTGTGTATATACCAAGTGTTTGCCCATAATCTATAGCCATGAAGAAAGGCACTAGTAATTGTTCCCTTGTGCTACGTTTTCCTTTGCAGTGTGATCAGTCGTGTACGCTTTCCCTTTGAGTGTGATCAGTCCTGTACGCTTTCCCTTAGAGTGTGATCAGTCCAGTACGCTTTCCCTTTGAGTGTGATCAGTCCTGTACGCTTTCCCTTTGAGTGTGATCAGTCCTGTACGCTTTCCCTTTGAGTGTGATCAGTCCTGTACGCTTTCCCTTTGAGTGTGATCAGTCCTGTACGCTTTCCCTTTGAGTGTGATCAGTCCTGTACGCTTTCCCTTCTAGTGTGATCAGCCCTGTATGGTACGCTGCAGTAGATGCTGCTCCATGCCATTATGGATGCAGCATCAAGGAGGCTTCCAGACTGCAATCCTCAAAATGTATCTAACACTTTGTGGGCACTAGCGACAATGGGCATTCCTTGAAGGCTGGATCAAGTATGCAGGTCAGAAGATGCCTGACTTGAATCCTTAAATGCTGTCAAACTCTGTGTGGGCACCGTCAAAGCTGGGTATGCAGGATCAAGCTTTCGCTACTACCTGGTTGCGTGAGGCTAAGGTGAAGCTGCCTGACTTTAATTCCCAGGAGCTGTCAAGCACATTGTTTGACAGCTCCTGGGCAATGAAGTCATGCAGCTTCAGCTTAGCCACACTCAATTAGGTTGTATGGAATCCGCAATACCCAGATTGGGTGCTGCCCCAAAAGAGTTGGACAGGTTATGGGCATTGAAGTTAGGCATCTTCTAAATTGCATACTCGATCCAGCCTTCAAGAAATGGCCCTTCCAAAGGATTGACCATTGTTGCTAGTGCCCACAAAGTGCTGGATCTATTTTGAGGATTGAAGTCTGGAAGCCTCCTTGTTGCTGCATCCATAATGGCATGCATCAGTCATTAGATGGAACACCCAGCGTTGCCATCGCCAACAACACATTTGAAATGCCTTGGGAGTTGATGTAAGGGGGGAGGTAGTTGGTTACCGGTAGGGAGGTAGTTGGTTAGTGAGAAAATGTCTTGGGAGTTGAAGCTTGCCAACGCCTGTTTGGTTTGCCTACCCTGTTAATTGCAGTGGCAACATGCCGATTGTTAAAGCTCTGCTATGGGCGGTGATAAATTGATCCAAGGTGCACACACACACGCACACACACGCACACGGGGGCGGTTATCAATTGATCCAAGGTCCACAGATCTTTACATGTCGTGAATCTCCCCATCAGCTGTGCAGGGCGTCTTGAGACCTGTGCACATCATTTGGAAATTGCTCGTATCCGTAGGGTTAGGAGGGGGGGGGGGGGGGGGGGGGGAGTTTAGCGGTAGTTAGAGGTGAAGAGAATTGAAATAGCTCGTCGGCGTGGATGGAAACGGAATGCGACGGTAACAGAGGGTGAGGGTATGAGTACTAGGTACCCCAGGAACAGTACGATAAGAGCTTAGCAGGCAGTACAAGTGATATCTGTCCTCTGCAAATCTCTATGTCTAAGCCTCTGAACTAGAGGTGACCGCCCTATTTGTTAGTTGGGGTACTTGGTTAGGGGTCTCACTGGTTGTCGGCTACCTGATGCCCGCATGGCTATCCTTGTTCTCGATTCTCTTGTTTTCCTGATCTGTTGATGAATGGAGATTGCTTTGTCTGCTAAACAGAGCTTCGACGCGAGTTGTGAGTTCAGTTGCCAGTTGCGAGTTGAGTTGCGAGATGCGGCATAATTTGAGTTGTTTAGTCGCGACTTTCGAGTTGAGTTTAACTGGGAGTTGAGCTGAGTTGCGAATTGTTGAGTTGCGATTTTAGTTGAGTTGAGCTGCGAGTTTTTGAGTTGCGAGGTGTTTTTAGTGTCTGTGTCTCGACCCTTTCATACGGCATCCTCAGGTAGCGTGAGACGAAGGCCTTGGACCTCGTCCAACCCTTAGGTTAAATTGCTCCTCCGCTGTGACCGGTGTATCCGTGGGGTCTCTGCTCTCTTGAGGGCGGAAACTAATCACTCGTTAATTTTTGCATTGCATCGCTCAGAAATATTCATATTGCGTCGCTCTGCGTCGCTCATTACTTATCGCATTGCATCGCTTTGTAATTTTTGCATCGCGTCGCTCATTAATTTGCATATTGCGTCGCTCAGTAATTTTTGCATCGCGTCGCTCAGTAATTCATTCATTCACGGCCCACATCTGTGAATAGGTGGAGCTGCTACACTGTGTATCCCAAGTAAACATTCCTAGAGTATGTCCGTGTAATGTATTTATGTACATGATTGCTTGTTCCATTTGAGCATGAGCAGTCCTTATACTGTATGCAATAATGGATGCTGCTATGCCCATTTACATATAGCCATACATGTACACAAGTCAGATATTTGAAGCCGACATGAACATCCCTACTCCATGTGCACAGGCCACACCACGCCCTGCAGAGCTGATGAGCAGAATCATGGCTTGTACAGATCTGAGCAGCTTGGACCAGGCTATCAAGGAGCATGGACAGAGCTTTAATGATCGGCATATGTCAAGTGCAATGAGCAGGGTAGGCAAATTGTTTAGGCGGCACCAAGTGGCCATGGCACAGCAGATGATGCAGGATCTGAGTGTCTTTGCCTTGCATGAACTGAACAAGATGAATGCTCAATCTCTGTCGAATGTGTTGGTGGCGTTGAGCAAAGTTGGAGGTCCAGTAAACCCTGCTCTAGTACAGGGAATCTTGAGTGAGGCTAAGCTGAAGCTCCCTGACTACAATGCCCAGGAGCTGTCCAACACATTGTGGGCAGCAGCCAAGCTGGGTATTGAGGATAAAGCCTTCACTGCTTCCTGGTTGCGTGAGGCTAAGCAGAAGCTGACTGACTTCAATACCCAGAACCTGTCCAACAGTCTCTGGGCATTAGCCACTCTGGGTATTGAGGATAAAGCCTTCACTGCTACCTGGTTGCGTGCGGCTAAGCTGAAGCTGCATGACTTCAATGCCCAGGACCTGTCCAACAGTCTGTGGGCTGCAGCCACTCTGGGTATTGAGGATGAAGATTTCAATGGTTCATGGTTGCGTGCGGCTAAGCTGAAGCTGCCTGACTTCAATGCTCAGGGTCTGTCCAACAGTCTGTGGGCAGTAGCCACTCTGGGTATTGAAGATGAAGCCTTCACTGCTACCTGGTTGCGTGCAGCTAAGACGAAGCTGCCTGAATTCAATGCCCAGAACCTGTCGAACAGTCTGTGGGCAGCATCCACTCTGGATATTGAGGATGAAGCTTTCAATGCTGCCTGGTTGCGTGCGGCTAAGTTGAAGCTGCCTGACTTCAATGCCCAGGGTTTGTCGAACAGTCTGTGGGCTGCAGCCACTCTGGGTATTGAGGATGAAGATTTCAATGGTTCATGGTTGCGTGCGGCTAAGCTGGAGCTGCCTGACTTCAATGCCCAGAACCTATTCAACACTTTGTGGGCAACAGCCACTCTGGGTATTATGGATGATGACTTTGCTGCTGCCTGGATGAGGTTGGCTAAGCAGAAGCTACCTGAATTTGATGTTCAAGCTCTGTCTAACATTCTGACGTCAGCAGCCCAACAGGGTACAACAGTCCAGGTAGTAGGGGATGCCTCTAACAAGGCCCTGGCAGCCTACACCCCCAATGGTGAGTTGAGGCAACCCATCATCCAACCCTTCAGCAAAAAGGAGCTTAAGGCTGTGCAAAAAGACAAGTGGTCCAGTACTGCAAGGGAGTTGGCTGTTGTGAAGCTAGCCCTAGAGGTCATGGAGGAGCAACGTCCAGGGTACTTGTCGGGGAAGAGGTTCTAGTATGGGACAGATTGTGAAGTAGCTGTGATGATGATGAGGATGGTTGCATTTCCTGATACCCCTTTGGACTCCCCATTCTTGACTAGTTTGAGCAGACGGTATGCACATGATTTGGCCACAGCCATGGGTTTTAAGGTAGGGCCAGGCACTGTTCCTTTAGTCAAGGATATTAGGTTGCTGCGGAGCAATTAGGGGTCGAGCTAGATCTGGTATGGAGGCGTAGGAATCATCCAGAGCAGCAGGAGGCCGATGCCCTGTCCAAGGTAGAAGATAAGGAGGATTGGTCACTACATGAAGGTGTGTACCTGAAGGTGCTAGAGCACCCCTGTCTTGAAGGCAGGAGGCCAACGCTTGATGTCTTCGCCTCAGGAGCCAACACCAAGGTGCAGGGTGCCTACTACTCCAATTATCTGGGAGTAGGCTGTCTAGTGGTGGATGCTTTCCAACACCCATGGGTGAGGGAAGGAACACCTAGGGAGGAGCAGTTGGCCTACATCCATGGGCCCCACCACCTCCTGCCTCAGATTTTGCAGCGAGTGCGTGAGGAGCAGGTGGATTGCATAGTGATAACATCAGGATTGAATGGACCTTGGGTAGCCTTGCTATCAGGGTTGCCTGTCCAGGCCACAATGGAGTTACCAAGTACAGCTGACCTCCTGGTGGCTGGGGCTTTGGTCCCCGCCAGGGAGAGATCGAAGGGGAGCAAGGACCCTCTCAAGGCCAGCTTCATCCTATGGGGTAACAAGCAAGATGCCCAGAACTAGGGATAGAGTTGCTTCCCTGGGTGTGGACACATCAGAACAGCCAGAGTGGGAGGAGGAGTAGGGATAAGGGATGTGGCTCATATGCAGTTTCGTTTTCAGTGGGAGATTCTCACCCAATGAGGTTGTTCTCGCAACACTCATGAGCGTCCTGCTTACGGCCCGGCAGTACTAGAATGTTAGAGAATCAGGCTTGCCAGGGTACAAGAATCCATGTGCGGGCGTCTGCGTCACCAGCGTCACCATCATCTCATCACCAGCAGCAGTCTCCAAAGTCCACCTCGTCTCATAAATTCGAGCACGAATGTAGTAGAAGAGCAATGATAACGCGATGGATGCAATTTACGGCCAGATAAGTCAGACTGTTTTGCCTGGAGAATAGCTTATTACGCCGATCTGCTGCTGCAGCTCGCCAAATTTGCTCCAGCTGCCTCGGTCTACCATACGGACCCTTCTACTCTGGTTGAAGAGGGAATCGGGTGGATAAGAGTGACACGCTGGTGAAGTTAAAGTTGACAGTTGCAGTACTGGACAAGTTGCCATGCTCTCCCTATTTTCCTTCTAGGACTTGTCAACCCGTGTCAACCCACACCTCTAGGAGCGCCCACTTTCGTAGGAGAAGCCAATTGGGCCCGCCTCCCTTTCTGATTCCTCGGAGCCTGTGGTTGGTGGTTGGTGCAATGACTCCCCCGTCCTAGACTCCTGGGGTGAAAATTAGCCCCAGCCTCCTATTCTGGGCAACAAATTGCCTGTTTTTAGCTTTTCTCTGCATGTTTTTTACAGTCCATGGGGAAGCCAAATAGGCTGAGGGGACATGCCCAACCTTGCAAACAGGAAAGGCAGTTTGAAAAACAAGCACTGGTGAACTGAACCCCAACACATCTTAAATGGCGGGGGACCGGAGTTTGTGTTACGAAGATAATTAACATTACGTTTCTTGTCACATGTATTAACAAATGTAACAAGATGTTTCCATCCTCCGAAAGAGCCAGGTTTCCTTAATATTCTAATGTCACAGGCGCCTGGTGTTTTTAGCTTGGTCGGTCTTTGAGCTTGGCGGTTATAAAATAAAAGGAAACAAGATAATTATGTGCTCTAACTTCCGCGGTAATTTCAAATCTTAAGAGAGAGTGCACAACTTTGCTTATGAAATGAATTTCACCCCAGGGGGTGGATCTCCCGACATAAACCAGCGGGACCTAGGATTCAGTTCGAATGGTGTTGCCACTCCTACAAAATAGTTGTCGCGCTAAGGGGCTGGCGGAAGATACCGACCTATGGCCAAACCAACTAAAAAAAACTAAATCATGCTCGATTCCTAATTTCTCAAGAAAAACCGTTTCTTTCCTCAAAAGAAAAAATGACATATGAACTTGAACATTCCTCTCCTCAAGAGTACCATACAAATGACAATCCATGGCAAAGAGCATTTCATCCTCTACAACTCTCCTACCCTCAAGAGTACATATGATCTTCCATCACTAAGTGCATTTCATCATCTACAAGACTACAACTCTCTTGAACTATGCATATAATGCTTGGACAGCTGCGGAGGATATGGATCTGCTAGGGCAGCAGCACTTGGCAGCACTCGAATTCGTTCAGATACCGTCTTACAAGAAACCAAGGTAGTGTATATCACCTTCAAATTGGCAGGCAGACGGAGGGGGAGCTTTCCTTTACTTATTGATTCGGCCGTCTGGCGACGAAGAGAAGAGCATTAAGCCCTGCATTAAGCTTCCGACTGTTTACCGCCCTCAATGTAGGAGAGAGTCCAGAGTTACACAAAGCCACACAAGTCACACCGGAGCCATTTAACCTACAGGGTTCGCGTCGAAAAGAGCGTCCGTTGCAAGCCAATTGTCCATGCAACATGAGCATGAGTTTCCGTCCGACCCTGGGCCATCGCCTGCAAATTGCCATCGCGGCTGGACCTGCTACCTGCGCGCGACGTGCAAATTGCGCAAATGCTAACTTCGAACTACGCAATTGAATTGAACTGGTGCACTTCCGACCTCTGAATCTGCCAATGTGACTTGCTATTAATAGCATGCCTCAGTGCTGATCATTCGTTCTGCAGACCTGCGAAGCTTTAAAATGAATTACTATCTACCCAAGTGGATAACACCACCCTGCGAACCTGTGGAGCTTGGACCAGCGCAGCTTTGAGCTACGTGCTCTGACCTAGGGGGGCATCGCCTGCAAAATGCTGGACGTGCAACAATGCTTCAACATATATACTGACCGCCCTTATATAACCTTATAAAACCAAAACCCTAACCGTGTGGGCGGTCAATATAGTTACCGCCCTCAATGTAGGAGAGACTCGACGGTCGCACCGGTCACACCGGAGGCGGAGCCATTTAGCCCTAAAGGGTTCGCGTCGACTTTAGCATCCTTCGCAAGCCACCTGACGATGATTGCGAATGAGCGTTTCCCCGACCCACATGGCCACCTGCCATTGCCGTTGCAAACTGCGAACCTGCTACTTGCGACCATGCAAATTCCGCAAACCGGTCTGTCAAACTTCGAACTTTGCAATTGATAAGCTCTGAAATCCCGACCGTCAAATGTGCCCAACAAACTTCCTATGAACACCGACCCAATTGTTCGTTGGGGCATATTGCACATACCGAGACACGCATACTTGCACTCCCTGGACACAAGTAATATGTGCGCACGAACTCATTCGTTTACTTACATCTTCCGTATAGAGGCGTGTGGAATGCCAAACTGCTCTGCTGACGAATGTTATGAACAGAAAACGCCTGCTACCTTCCGCCTGTGTAACACCTAACGCTGCAGACCCCACTGCCTTCCGCAAACAGATAATCCGTGCCCTTACCACCACGCACAACCGAACCCAAAGCGGACGAAGAATCCAAGTAGAACGACGGACAGAGCACAGCGAAGAGCACTTGAATTACCACCGAATAGAGAGTAAGAACGCAACAGAGACGCTTCTCAAGTAAACACAGCCATGACTCAATAAAGAGCCATGGCCCGCCAGGCACCACTAGCAGACTAGCACGTGTCGACAGCAAGCTTCTTGAATGATCTGTCGTCCTAGAGGGACGTGGACAGGAGTCTGGTTCGATTCTCCTACAGTACCACGCAGTTCTAAGGGTCCCTAGTGCTACGTGCCATCTGCGGTTCGTCGTACCTGGGGGGCCCCGCTGGGGGGCCCTAAGAGCTTCCACGGATTTCAACCCAAAGTTACAACTCCTATTGCGCATGATAATTCAATTATCACTAACTAAATCAGTATAGAGATCACATGCAATTCTTAAGAATAACGTTTTATTACTCAGCATTACATCCACATACAAAACAACTAATCAAGATCCTTAACATACGCTTCAACCGTTACATGCATCATCATTACAACAACAAACAAACATGCACAATAATCATTCATATGCACATAACCGATCACACAACAACTCAGACACACACACAACTAGCGGGGCGGTCACTCTAGTTACCCCACATGGTAGCTGAGAAGTCCGCGAAAAGTAGCCAAACTGCGGGCAGGGGAGTAGCCAAGTCACAACAAATCTCGCAGCGCCAATCCCCTTCAAAGCTGCATCAAAATCCTTCGAAACTCACTTCGATCCTGCAAAATTAGTGCTAAGCTGGATCGGCTCCTCACTCGTCTAGATCCGATATTCCGTGTAGATAGCATTCGATACTTTTCTGCTGTCGAGGTAAGCGGGATGTTTTGAAGTACCAATCCTTTTCAGTGATGCCACTTCCCGCTACCGTAGAAGACAGTGAACCCATCCTGACAATTACCGTCCGACGTGCCCAGGTCCGAACGTCTGATAATCAAGGATGCAGCTGACGCTCAAGGCAAGCCACATGATGCAATCCAGGATCCCACCTCTGTCATTGTGTCAGCCCAGGCCACAGTGGAGTACTGCTGCTGCGTCACATGTCATCCGTGCTACTCCGAGTAAGTATGTGCCAGTGGGTACAAGGTATGATGCCAACAGGGACCTGGTGTATGCCATATGCAGGGATGGTGTCCTACTAGATGTACCTAGTCGGGGTATTTAGGTGTGTAATGTGTGTACGTTATCAATCATATTGGCCAATTATGAACTGTAAGTGTAGATGACATCTCACAGCATGCAATTCAGTCCCTTTAGCCTAGTTGACTAACCCAGACTGTAACGTACATGCATGGGTGGTGGGGATGGATCTTGGTTTGTTTGGGGTCTACACTTACAAGGGTAGCCCAATAGATAGGCGACTGGGACATGCTAGATTGTCCAAAATGGAACATAATTAATCATCAGTTATAGCTGATCTATCAGAGGTAAACAAGAATGAAGCTACGAGCATCAGCCTCTAGGTAGCTCCCGTGGCTTTCTATTCAGTCAAACCCATAGCAATGTAGTGCATCTGGAAGCTGGTAGAATCGTCTTTCACGTCTGTTAGAATGTTGGGCTTAGCCCAGTGTCTAGCCCAAGGAGCTGCTTAGAACCTGCTGCTCGTAACCAAAAAGAAAAGCTATTAACTAGTGTCCAATGAATGAATGAAGGATTGTATGTGAATGAATGGATGGATGAACGGATGAATATATGAATGAATGGCCGATTGTTAGAGAGCAAAGATATCAATGAAGTGCCTGGGTGTCCTTGCCATATATAATTTCGCCTGGTGTGTGGGTACATGCAAGATACCTAGGTAGGCTGATGGGCGCGGTGTGCGCGCAGAAGAGTGATCAGCTGTCAATGCATCTATCTTGACGCAAACAGGTGGCTTTGTTTAACAGCCTTTTTGATGTGCTGATGATTTGTTTGGCTGCTTGTCTGGTTAACAATCAAGAGGCTGCCACTGACAGTCATATTGCTCCCTGGCCTACTCCTGCTGGCTTGCTTGCAGATGAGCGCCCCATTGGTCCTGGGAGGGGAGGAAACGCAAAGAAAGATAAACGAGGGGCTGATGATGACGCTACACTTGGTTGGAAGACAAGGCAGCAGGCATCTCCCGTGGAGGGCCCTGCTAGACGCTTTCAACCTGGAAGAGGAGCATCTTCTGGAAGAAGCAGACCACAACTTCAAAGCCATCCGCAGGGTGACAAGGTGGGACCAACTGCATAATACCCCCCCCACACACACACACAAAAGCAAGTTGTATCTTGGATGGTCAGTTGAGTGCAGGAGACAGCAACATCACACTGACACTTTGATGCTAGTGTTGATGTTGATGATGATGATGATGGTTACGTTACTCTGGTGCCCTCTTGGACTCCAAGTTTGCCAGTGGCTTGATGATGACAAAGGGGTCTTCTGGTCTGTTCACACAAAATGGCACTTTCATACACAAATGAAAAGACTCACAAGTTATACACCCCATCTTGTCTCCATAATTTCATCGGACCACCGCGTTCAAAAACAGACAGATGCATTATCACATTGCCTACAGCGTGATGACGACATAGCTACCTGTTTTGTGCAAAAGGCTGTGCATCCATTCAGGACGCACATCTTTGAATATTGGATACGTAGAGCTATATTGTATATATACCAAGTATTTGCCCATAATTTTATAGCCATGAAGAATAATGATGTGCTGTAGTAATTGTTCCTTTGAGTGTGATCAGTCCTGTACGCTTTCCTTTCAGTGTGAAAAAGTCCTGTACGCTTTCCCTGTGAGTGTGATCTGTCATGTATGCTTTCCCTTTCAGTGTGATCAGTCCTGTACGCTTTCCCTTTGAGTGTGATCAGTCCTGTGCGCGTTCCCTTTGAGTGTGATCAGTCCTGTACGGTATGCTATAGTAGATGCTGCTCCATGCCATTATGGATGCAGCATTAAGGAGGCTTCCAGACTTCAATCCTCAAAATCTATTTCAACGCTTTGTGGCACTAGCAAAATGGTAATTTATTTGTAAGGGCCATTCCTTGAAGGCTGGATCAAGTATGCAGGTCAGATGATGCCTGACTTGAATCCCCAGAAGCTGTCAAACTCTGTGTGGTAACCGTCAAAGCTGGGTATGCAGGATCAAGCTCTCACTACTACCTGGTTGCGTGCGGCTAAGCTGAAGCTGCCTGACTTCAATGCCCAGAAGCTGTCCAACAGCATGTAGGTAGTAGCCAAGCTGGGTATTGAGGAGAAAGCTTTCACTGCTACCTGGTTGCGTGAGGCTAATTTGAAGCTGCCTGACTTCAATTCCCAGGAGCTGTCGAACACATTGTTCAACAATGTGTTCGACAGCTTCTGGGCATTGAAGTCATGCAGCTTCAGCTTAGCCACTCTCAATTAGGTTGTAGCAAATCCTCAGTACCCAGATTGGGTGCTGCCCCAAAAGAGTTGGACAGGTTATGGGCATTGAAGTCAGGCATCGTCTGAATTGCATACTTGATCCAGCCTTCAAGGAATGGCCCTTCCAAAGGAATGACCACTGTCGCTAGTGCTCACAAAGTGTTGGATATATTTTGAGGATTGAAGTCTGGAAGCCTCCTTGTTGCTGCATCCATAATGCAGATCAGTCATTAGATGGAACACGCAGCGTTGCCATCGCCCACAACACATTTGAAATGCCTTGGGGGTGAAAGCTTGCCAACACCTGTTTGGTGTGCACAAACATCCCCTGTACTAAAGCAGGGTTGACTGGGCCTCCTACTAAGCTAAGGGCCCACACCACACTGGACAGAGATTGAGCATTCATGTTGTTCAGTTCACCAAGGGCCAACACACTCAGATCCTGCACCATCTGTTGTGCCATGGTATTTTGGTTCTGCCTATGCAATTTTCCTACCCTGTTCATTGCAGTGGCAACATCCAATTGCTAAAGCTCTGCTGGTGGGCGGTGATAAAGTTGTCTGGGGTGCACAGATCTGTACATGTCGTGAATCTCCCCATCAGCTGTGCAGGGCGTCTTGAGACTGCGCGCATCATTTGGGAATTGCTCATATCTGTAGGGTTAGGAGGGGTAGGGGGGTGGGGGGGGGGGGGGGGGGGGGGGGGGGGGGGGGGGGGGGGGGGGGAGGAGTTTAGCGGGGGCGCTACTAGCGCTTGCTAAAATAAATCCTGTAATTATAGCGCTAGTTTAGTGGTGAAGAGAAGAGAAATAGCACGTCAGCGTGGCACGTCTCGTGGGATGGCAACGGAACGCGACGGTAACAGAGGGTGAGGGTATGAGTACCAGGTCCCCCAGGAACAGTACGATAAGAGCTTAGCAGGCAGTACAAGTGATCACTGTCCTCTGCGAATCTCTATGTCAAAGCCTCTGAACTAGAGGTGACCGTCCTATTTGTTAGTTGGGGTAGTTGGTTTGGGGTCTCACTGGTTGTCGGCTACCTGATGGTGGTCCTTGTTCTAGATTCTCCTGTTCTCCTGGTCTGTTGATGAACAGATGTTGTTTTTTCTGCTAAACAGAGCTTCGACATGAGTTGCGAGTTGAGACGCGAGTTGCGAGTTGAGATGAGAGTTGCGAGATGAGAGTTAAGATGGGTTGTTGTCGAGTTGCGAGTTGAGTTGAGTTGCGAGTTGTTGAGATGCGAGTTAAGTTGAGTTGTTGTTGAGTTGCGAGTTGAGTTGCGAGTAACGTTGAGTTGTTGTTGAGTTGCGAGTTGCGAGTTGAGTTGCGAGTAACGTTGAGTTGTTAAGTTGCGAGTTTGGTTGAGTTGAGCTGCGAGTTGTAGAGTTGCGGTTGTGTTTGTCACTTGGAGCGATCACTGTGTCTCGACCCTTCCATGCGACATCCTCAGGTGGGTGAGCAAAGGACTTTGGCCTTGTCAAACCCTTAGGCTAAATTGCTCCTCAGTGTGACCGGTGTATCCATGGGTTAATGTGAGTGTGTGTGTGTGTGTGTGGGGGGGGGGGGGGGGAGGGCGGGGGCGAGGGGGTTCATGTGTGTCCATTCACTTGCGGAGCAGTTGATGCTAGGGTCTTCCAGTGTGACCATGTATTCCATGGGGCTCTCTGCTCTCATCTGACCAAGCGTAACTATCCATTCATTAATTTTCACTTGTGTCGCTCAGTATTCGCTCTGTGTTGCTCATTAATTTTTTCGCGTTACGTCGTTGTATTTTTCGCATTGCGGCTATGCTCCCGGTATTTTTCATATTTGCATCCCACTCACCGTCTAACCTGTCTTTCATTGTGTCGTCAGTTCAGGGGGGGGGGGGGGGGGGGTGAGCGTAGAAGTACTAGGCACGTCCTTTTCCACCCTTGGGCCAGCCCCTGAACCTAGGTACTGTAGTACTGTGTCTCTCAGCTGAATTAAATACATGATTGGAGTTGGTAGAAACTACCCTACGTACCCAAAAATAAACAGTGGCCTAGGATTTGGAACGACCATCAGGGATTTGCTGCCAATTCTTTACTGTACTTACTATACTTGTTCCTCCAATGTAACGCTTTGATCTACTTATACGGCGATCTCCGATTGGCTCCTGCAGATATCGAAGCACTTATCATGAAATAATGATGTTCAGATCAGATGTACTACATTGCCACAAAAAAGTCGTAGGATGCATAAACAAACACTCAACTAGACACATTTGGCACTTTTCTGGGTTGTTTTGGTCTAAATTAGTCTTGCTGCACTTTACAGGTCATCAGCTAATAGCCCCATTAGGGGCTAATTTGGTTACGGTTAGCTCTATAAAATCTTAAACCCTACATATCTGTTCAGCCTCCGGCATTGTTACGTGCATGCTTTATGCATACATGGCATAGTAGAAGTCTACGCGTGCATACAGACTTATCACTACATTTGGGAGCAATCCGATACTGCCACATCCCATTGCAAACACATCAGACTTGCAAACATAGACTATCTGCATAAACAACCTAACCGTTGATGCTGTTTTTGCCTAAAGGGATGACAAGACAGCGTACTCCTGGATGTGTCTACATTCATTCACGGACCCACATCGCTTGGCTTGAGTTTTGGTTAGTTTGTTTTGCTACATTCATTCACGGCCACATTCTGATTGAATTCAGGTGGAGGCTGCTACACTGTGCTATCCCAAGTAATATTCTACGATATTAGATATGTCGTATTATGAATTGATGCCATGATTTATTTTGTTCCATTTGGAGTATAGCAGTCTATTACCTCATTACCGTATTGCAATAGTGGATTGTGCTATGCCATATTTACATAATAGCCAACATGTACACAAGTCAGTATCTTGGAGCAGACATGAAACATCCTATGGGATGTGCACAGGCCACACCACACCCTCGCAAGCTGATGGTCACAGAATTCATGGCTTTGCTTACAGACCTGAACACGCACCTCTGAGACCAACCCGGCGTGATCACCGCATCCACTACACGTAATCGGGCATGTGCTCACCCACAGATCAGATGCGCATTCAAGCAGCCTGTAGTCAAATCATGCTTTCAGCCGCACCAACGTGGCCATGGACACCAGATGATGCAGGATCTGAGTGTCTTCGCCTTGCGTGTTGAACTTAACAATATGAATGCTGCAATCTCATGTCTAAATGTTGTGGTGGCGTTGAGCAAGTCGGTGGTCCAGCTAAACCCTGCTCTAGTTACAGGGAATCTTGAGTGAGGCCAAGCTGAAGCTGCCTTGACTTTATATGCCCGAAAAACGTTTACCTGTGGGATCAACCTCTGCTCCGCGCTAGCGACAGCACCTCAGAATGAGTCCTCCCTGCGGAACCTTCACTTCAGCACCACTGTACCAAACACCATCCCATGCGGTCATTTTAAAGCTTTCACGTGCTCTCAGCCTCCCCCTAGTGCGGTGTGTGAGGCCAGCTCAGTACTCAGAGACCTCCTGACGATTATCCATACTGCCCCAGGAGCATTAACAGTGACACTCCAAACAGTTCTATCGTGTCGCGGCTGGCCCAACAACACTCTTGGACAGGTATGCAGGATCAAAGCCTTCAGCGTACCTGGTTGACGTGCGCTAAGCTGAGCATGCATGAATCTTCCGACCCTGCACCTAGACCTCGCGGTAGTTATCAGTCTTTTGTCACCGAAGGGCACAGCCACTCTGGACGTGTCGATGAAGCGCTTCTCCACTGTACTATGGCTTCCGCCGTGACGCTCAAGCATGAGTGCTCCACTCATGTTCCACTTCATGCCCAGGAGCTGCGCAACAGTCTGTTGGGCGCAGCCACTCTTGGGTATTTGAGGATAAGCCTTCACTGCTACCTGGTTGGGTGCCGGCTAAGTCGTAAGCTCGCATGACTTCAATGCCCAGGAGCTGTCAAGTCTGTGAGCAGCAGCCACTCTGGTTATGAGGCCATATATACGGCGAGCTCCATGTGAGCTTCTCAGCGCTCCTCTCACGGACTAAGCTGAAGCTTGCCTCGCACATACCGCGCTAGGTGTGGAGCTGCGAACTGTATGCTGTGGAAGCAGCACGTCTGAACAGCCGTACAGTTTGTCGTCGCATGAATCGTTACTTCAAGCTAGATAGATAGAGATATAGACCCGTCGTGGGCTCTCAGCTCGCCAGCTGCCTGATTCAATGCCCAGCAGAACTCGTCCAACGTCTGTTGGGCAGCAGCCACTCTGTACACTCCGAGCAGGTCATTAACAAGGATAAGCCTTCACTGCTTTGCCTGGTGTGCGGCACACGGCGTAAGTGAAAGCTGCCTGACTTCAACTGCCCGTTTCTCTCCAACAGTCTGTGGCAGTAGCACTCTCGGTTATTGAGGAATGAAGCATTTCAATGCTGCCTGGGTGCGAGCGGCTGACATTCTCGCCGTCCCCTGGGTGCTGGATAGCTACGACAGATCTTCAATGCCCAGAAACCTCGTCCAACACTCGTGCTCGCTTAGCGGACAGCCCGGTCTCACGTCTGCGGATATTACGCACGGAATCATGCGTTTTCATGTTACCTGCGTAATGTTGCATGCATCCGGTCTACGTGACTCTTCTGAAGCTGCCTCGACACAGTCACAGCCCGGTGACCGATGTCTTCCTAGGCTGGTTGCGTTCAATCCTGCTATCTCAACTGTCTTGTGGGTCAGCAGCATATCTGGGGATAGAAGATAAAAGCTTTCTTTTGCAAACTTGGCTGCGTGCGGCTAGTGAGCTGCCCGAATTCATGCTCAGGCCTAATTTCACACTTAGTGGGGCAGCAGCAGAAGTGTCGTGAGTGGCGTATATTGTGGAGACGACTGTCGCTTGGACGAACCACTACCTGAGCACAATAGCCGAGCTCTCGGCTAAGAGAAGAAACCTATGATATATGTGACCCTGTTCAAGCCCTGTGTCGTAACATCTCCTTGTCGGGTTGGCGCAGGCAAAACTGCGCCGACCGGACCGGTAGCAAAAGTCCAAGCCGGTGTAGGGGATGCCTCATAAACAAGGCCCTGCAGCATAACCCCCAATGGTGAGCATAGGCCACCTAGACGCCCATTATCTCAACTCCGGTTCGGCAAGCGCGGAGCTCAGGCTGTGGCACAACGACCAAGTGTCCAGATACGTGCAAGGGAAGTTGGACTGTGTAGAACGCTCGCACTAGAGGTCAATCGCG
>JAJSRW010001431.1:0-35952 GCA_022414725.1 Microglena sp. YARC | reverse complement strand
ATGTATAGAGAGATTGATTACTTATTATAATAAAGCTGTTTTTGACCGAATATAATAGTCAATATTATATTTTACTAATGGGTAGCTGGGAAAAACTCTGCTCACCTCGTCCACCTTCTTTGACTATCAACATTCTGACAGGTAGAATGCTACACAGGTATTTTCACTTGTACATTCCAGGAAGGCTACGAAGTCACTTGACAGACTCACTCTTCAAGGATGACCCTCGCTGCTGGTGCGCACCGTAGAAAAACATATACGAAAAGAACCTCAAGCTCTAATGTTCTCAAACTTCTACAGTTTTCAGCAGTGAATGAAGTACAGAAAGGGAGATAGATTAAGGATTATGAATTCTCGTCTGACTTCAGAACATGAAAAGGATGATCAAGAAACTGATAACGTGGTATCGCTGTCGGAATGTGGGACTAAATGGTCGGTGAGGGGGTCATGAGAGGGGCGTGGGTAAGGAATACCTGCGTACGCTTTGAAGTGTGAGTAGAGAAGAAATAGCACGTTGTTTTGGCTCTAGATTCTTGCTATAATTAGTTGTGCGTGTTTGCTCATCATTAGAGTTAGAGCAGCAGTAGTATTTTTGTTTTATTCTTACTGCACACAGTCGAATTCTCTAGGAACCATGAATACTGAGCTGCAGCGCTGATGGTGCATGATCTCATACCCGAAACATCCTCAGCATGATGACTGACCATATCCTGACTGATCAGGCTGAAGATGACTCGATCAAGAGAGATATCAGTGGATTAAGGAGGCGGAACAAAACACTTAGGGGGGAGGGGGGGGGGGGGGGGGGGGGGGGGGGGAGCGTGCAGAGTTAGTAGGTGAAGAAAAAAAGATAATAGACGCCACGTCTCTGTGGCTAAGCAATTTGGTTACTTCAGCTATAGCTTGTCGTTCTGTTTCTTAAGGTAGATGCTTCTAGATAGAGTTCAAGGATAGTTTTCTTGTCTGCTTAGTCGAGCATGACAGATTCTAGATAGCACTAGAGATGAGCCGAGTGATGCATAAGACCACTAGATAATCAGAACTGACCGTGACTGACAGAAGAAATTCAAAACCTCTATACTCGAAGGACTGAGCACTTCGTAGCTTAAGCCAAATATTATAAACGTTATTGAGAAGGAAAAGATAAGAATAAAAAAAGCTCCCCTCAGTTAAAGGCTTGATTCTTCAATTATGCATAGCTTCTTTCTTTGATGTGTATTCAGGTAGCAATTAGAATTCCTCAGGCATACTGATGCTCCTACTACACCCACGAAACTAATAGCATACTGTCTAGAAGAGATCTCCTCGACATTTCCTTGGACAGCGTAATTCTGCATGCTTGCAGACACAATAGGGTTGCCAATTAGCTTTAGCTGAATAGGCCAGTCGGGGGAGTTTTTACTCACTTCTTACGCTAGTAGCTGCTGCGCTTTTTAGGCTGTAAATGAAAAAAGCTGCTCAATGAACTTAATCTCCAAATAGAATATGGGATGCGATGTATGCAGGGAAGGAGTATGATATATATGATATAGTCTATCATAGGTGATTCATATGATGCATATGAATTGCGGCAGTCTGACTAGGTAAAGTTACATTTATATACATAAATCATATGATGCAGTTGTATGATGACATGAAATCAGTGACTAGCCTTGGTCACATCATATGATATCTTGGCTTCGCTAGATATGTTGTGGTAGCTAGCATTGTGGGCATAGTCTTTTCTTTTCAGCTTACAGTAGAGCTTCTAGGGGTTTTAGGGTTTGGGTTCAGGATTGGTGTTCAGACTCAATTCACTAGTTTATGTACACTAAATATGTATAGAACGTCTGGAATACTGATGAGAGTTAGTGGTATCAGGGTGGCATAGACTGCTGTTAGGTTTGGCTGGGTATAGCAGGCAGGGGAGCTGTCTAAGAAGCTGGCTGCTTGTTGCTGTGAAAAGAAAAGTAGTGCTTGTGGATGGTAACTAGAGTAGCCTGTCATCATATAAGCTCTATGCATGAATCAGAACTTGGACTTTGGATTTGCCTTTTCTATATTGTCGCACATGGCCTCTGCCTGCCCCATGTGTTGTTTCGCTAGTTTTGCCCATGGTGCTTAGCATTTTGCTACTTCAGACTTGCCACTCTGAAACCCAAAATGCTTTAGCAACAGATTAAGACGATGCACGTGGCTGCCTGTATCATAGTTCGAGACAGGTTGCGCTGGGTTAGAGGCATAAGGTCAACGTGGGTCGTCGCCCGTGGCATGAGGTGCATGTGCTTGCTCACAGCGCCAGCGTGGCACGTCTATATATGGATTTTTCGATCGAACACGAATAGTCGTGTTCCACTAGAAGTAACTACCGTCGCGCATGGCGACCACCAGAATCGCTGTTGCTCGGGAAGCGGAGACTGGCAGGACTGAGGTAGGACGGAACCCTGCGGCAATTGGCTTGCGATGGCAAATCATCGAACACGTACAGCTTTTGAGGAGCGCCGGATGGTGGCTGGTGGAGAGGATTTGTTGGTCTCTTCGATGGATTCGGTGGTTAGTCGTTGAAATTGATGGGGTCCATGGACGTTGTATCGGATACTTCAGGGTCAACTATATGTGGACTATCTGCGTCTGCTAACGTGCAATGCGAACTATTTTATTCCGACTGCGGAGATGGTGAACAGATACAAAGCAGCTGTCCAGTAGGGTCATGTGGCGGGCTCTTGGGGGCGGTGGGGCGGAACTACGTGGGTCAGTTGCTTGTGGGGCTGGAGGTGAGGGCTGTTGGATGGTCATCGGCCCCGCGCGTCTTGTCGGGTGTCCGTCGTGAATGGGTGCATGGTGTTCCTTGTATCGAGATTGTTTTTCAGTGAAGAAACGGGGAAGACCGATATATGAGGTGAAGAATGCACTGATGTGCGGTGCTCCGCAGTACAGGCAGTCGAGTTGCCCGATATTAGCATGGCAGTGGGTCGGTGTCGTGCTGTTGTGTACCGTTACTGTAATTGACAGGAACATGTGGTGTGTTACGACAAAATATACAGATAGATTGGCAGCAGATAATGAACAACTATTTTATGTGTGCATGATGCTTCATAAGGTCTAATTCTGTAGGTCCTCGACTCCGTTAGCGCAGTGGCACATGTCGGATTGCCTCTGGGGCAGTTGGCACCACAAAAATGTGATGTATCTGCACAATGATCTTTGGCAGTAAGGTCAAATCAGAATCATTGCGGTTAGCTTCAATAGTTTGAATCACTCTCACTAGGTGATTATTAACAGAAGTTGTTGGTCAATCTCCTTCGCATACCATATCCTGGGTGGGCGCAGTTAAGGCTGATCGCCGTTTTCGGGCAGTACTATTCACGGTGCAAAAGAGGTCATGAGTAATCGCCAAGAAAAGCCGCTCGACAAAGACATCGGGTGGTGTGGTTGGTGTGTGTGTGGTGGTGGGGGGGGGGTGGGGTTTACAACCTGGCTTAACAACTCATCGCTCAAGATAGAACATTCAACTCATATCATTCATGGAGTAAAAATTAGGTTATTGATAAGCTGGTGGGTCGTGGGTGTTTTAAGGGAGCCTCGTAGTCTGATGGTGGGCGGTCGAGCGGTTCCTTGACTCAACTGGTACTAGCTTCATCCGTCGAGTTGACGACAACTGCGCCAAGGCGCGTCCTGGAAAAAAAGGTGGGGGGGGGAAAAAAAGTAAAGTTCTTTTGAAGCTCCCGACTTCTTCAGTTCTTATAGTGATTCGTCTACCACATGAGACCATGTATTATCACTGAAAGAGGCTATTCAGCCAATATATTATAATAACCAGTATTTCTAATCAGGTCTAAGGGTCGCGTTGCGTTGGTTGGCACGCAGGACGTGTGGGAGGGACTTTGATCAAGGAAGGGTCCGATTGCGTGAAGACGCATCTTGGCTATACAATTGTTTGCGGCCTCAGGCAGCGAGCTGGGGTATCTTGAAGTACCCTAAGATTCGGACACCAAGCCTTGGCTGGTGTTTTTATGAAAGTCCCTTCTGGTCCTCTTGTATACTTGTGTCCGATTATGCCTAGTACTAGCAGGGAATTGAGTCGCGTCAGTCACCCTGGTGTGTGGACCATTTGACCAATCACCCTAGATTCAGTTTGACTGAGATATCAAGCGCACAGGGTGTGAGTGTGCATGTGACCAGTTTCCAACACACAGGGTGTTATGTGGCATGTGACAATATAAAGACATTGGGTGTCAGTTAGGTCATAAAATCACTGCATTTCAGCTGGGCCCGATGACCACATATACGTATGTATGTAGATTTTCTGACAGGGCGATTCATTTCCCTGTTATGTTGAAATCACTTGCCCGCAAGCAACGTTGTATGGAAGTTCTCCGTCTCTGCCCTCTCGTGGAGTCTAGTTATGTCCTTTGTAAGATGTCGCATCTCCTATTCGAATGAATCCTCTGTGTCGCTGGTTTTGTGGGAGATCCCACCTCTGGGATTGAACTACTTCACGGGACTGAAATAAACAAGCAGCTGTCCACAGTTCTGATGTTTGGGTTTGCCACAGTGGTGTTGGGAGCGTCCTAGAAGCTTGCCATAGAAAGGTGTCGAAAGATAAGCCATGTGGATGTGATTATGTGTGCATTAGGTTCAATTCCAATTTGACTGACCGATATCCAATTTCAAGAAGACTTAGTAACATTGTAAAATCAACACCACTCTGTGGTACTTTAAATTATGTGCGACTATGTATGTGTCAAATCATGGTGGGCTGCATAACTGGTCTGCCATATTTAGTGTAAACATGACATGGGGCATAGGGTGGCGTCGATATCTTGTATATCTGTCAAATCATGGTGGGCATAATTGGTCAGCTATTTGTAAACATGGTGGGGCATATGGTCAGTCATATTTCTGTCAACATGGTGGGGCTAACTGGTCGTCTTCTGTCATTTCTGTCAAACAGGTGCATAAGTGTCAGTCATATCTGTCCTATGTCAATCATTGGTGGGGCATGAGCTGGTTGTCCATATCTTGTCTTTCTGTCAACATGGTGGGGCATACTGGTCAGTCATAATTCAAACTGGTGGGGATACGTGGTCTGTCATATCTGGTCATTTCTGTCAAACATGGTGGGCATAACTGGTCAGTATATCTGTCAAACATGGGTGGTGTTGTCTGTCTATTGTTCATTTCTTCTGTCAAACATGGTGGGGCATAACTGGTCAGGTCATATCTGTCAACATGGTGGGGAATAACTGTGTCTGTCATACTGTCATCTGGTCAATTGGTGGGGCATAACTGGTGCAGTCATATCTGTCAAACAATGGATTGGGGTCATATGGTCGCAGTCATATCTGTCAAACATGGTGGGGCATAACTGGTCTGTCATATCTGTCATTTCTGTCAAACATAGTGGGGCATTACTTGGTCAGTCAGTATCTGAATCATATCTGTCAACATAATGGGGCTAACCTGGTCTGTCATATCTGTCATTTCTGTCAAACATGGTGGGGCATAAGTGGTCTGTCGTACATGTCATATCTGTCAAACATGGTGGGGCATAACTGGCCTGTCATATCTGTCAGACATGGTGGGGCATAACATTTCTGTCATATCTATCAAACATGGTGGGGCATAATTACTGTAGTCGTCATATCTGTACACGGGACGTAAGATATACAGGGACATAAACTTCTGTCTGTCATATCTGTCTGTCAGACAGGTGGCATAAAATTTCTGTCATATCTACATAGTCATGATACAGCTGGGCATAATTAGTGCATAGGCGGGGCTAAATTTATCATATCTGTCAGATATACAGGGGACATAACTTGTCTGTCATATCTGTCAGATATAGTGGGACTAACGTTTGTCTGTCATATCTATCAAACATAGTGGGACATAACTTGTCTGCCATATCTATCAAACATGGCGGGGCTAAACGTTTTTATCATATCTGTCAGATATACAGAGACATAACTTGTCTGTCATATCTGTTCAGACATAGTGGGACCATAACTGTTTGTCATATCTATCTAAACATCAGTGGGACATAACTTTGTCTGCCATATCTATCAAACATGGCGGGGCTAAATGTTTTTATCATATCTGTCAGATATACAGGGACATAACTTGTCTGTCATATCTGTTCAGACATAGTGGGACATAATGTCTTGTATCAACATAGTGGGAATAACTTGTCTGCCATATCTATCAAACATGGGCGCGGCTAAACGTTTTTATCATATCTGTCAGATATGGGGTACAGGTGGGGAATAACTTGTCTGTCATATCTGATCAGACATAGTGGGACATAATTGTCTGTGCATATCTATCAACATCATTGCAAACTGTCTGTCTGTCATATCTATCAAACATGGCGGGGTATAAACGTTTTTATCATATCTGTCAGATATACAGGGACATAACTTGTCTGTCATATCTGTCAGACATAGTGGGACATAACTTGTCTGTCATATCTATCAAACATAGTGGGACATAACTTGCTGCCATATGCTTATCAAACATGGCGGGGCTAAACGTTTTTTATCATATCTGTCAGATATACAGGGACATAACTTGTCTGTCATATCTGTCAGACATAGTGGGACATAACTTGTCTGTCATATCTATCAAACATAGTGGGACATAACTTGTCTGCCATATCTATCAAACATGGCGGGGCTAAACGTTTTTTATCATATCTGTCAGATATACAGGGACATAACTTGTCTGTCATATCTGTCAGACATAGTGGGACATAACTTGTCTGTCATATTATCAAACATAGTGGGACATAACTTGTCTGCCATATCTATCAAACATGGCGGGGCTAAACGTTTTTATCATATCTGTCAGATATGACAGGGACATAACTTGTCTGTCATATCTGTCAGACATAGTGGGACATAACTTGTCTGTCATATCTATCAAACGTAATTGTCTGCATATCTATCAACCTGGCGGGCTTAAACGTTTTTATCATATTCTGTCAGATATACAGGGACATAACTTGTCTGTCATATCTGTCAGACATAGTGGGTAATAACTTGGTGCCATATCTATCAAACATGGCGTCTAAAACATGTGTCTGGGGACAGTAACTTGTGGCATATCTATCAAAACATGGCGGGGCTCAAACGTTTTTTTATCATATCTGTCAGATATACAGGGACATAACTTGTCTGTCATAATCTGCAGTTATTGAGATATACAGGGACATAACTTGTCGTGTCATATCTATCAAACATAGTGGACATAACTTGTCTGCCATATCTATCAAACATGGCGGGCTAAACGTTTTTATCATATCTGTCAGATATACAGGGACATAACTTGTCTGTCATATCTATATAATGTGGGGACATAACTTGTCTGTCATATCTATCAAACATAGTGGGACATAACTTGTCTGCCATATCTATCAAACATGGCGGGCTAAACGTTTTTATCATATTCTGTCAGATATACAGGGACATAACTTGTCTGTCATATCTGGTCAGATAGTGGGACATAACTTGTCTGTCATATCTATCAACATAGTGGGACATAACTTGTCTGCCATATCTATCAAACATGGCGGGGCTAAACGTTTTTTATCATATCTGTCAGATATACAGGGACATAACTTGTCTGTCATATCTGTCAGACATAGTGGGACATAACTTGTCTGTCATATCTATCAAACATAGTGGGACATAACTTTGTTGTCTGCACATATCTATCAAACATGGCGGGGCTAAACGTTTTTATCATATCTGTCAGATATACAGGGACATAACTTGTCTGTCATATCTGTCATAAGACATAGTGGGACATAACTTGTCTGCCATATCTATCAAACATGGCGGGGCTAAACGTTTTTATCATATCTGTCAGATATACAGGGACATAACTTGTAACTGTATATCTGTCTATCAGTATCATATATACAGTGGATGACATAACTTGTCTGTCATATCTATCAAACATAGTGGGACATAACTTGTCTGCCATATCTATACATGGCGGGGCTAAAGATATTTTTATTATCTGATATAACAGGGACATAAGTCCATACATGTGGGACATAACTTGTTGTCATATCTATCAAACATAGTGGTAATAACTTGTTGCCATATCTATCTAAAACATGCTAAACGTTTTTATCATATCTGAGTGCATCAGAACTTGTCTGTCATATCTTGTCAGAACATAGGACATTAACTTGTCTGCCATATCTATCAAACATGGCGCGGCTAAACGTTTTTATCATATCTGTCAGATATACAGGGACTACTTGTCTGTCATATCTGTTCAGACATAGTGGGACACTAACTTGTCTGTCATATCTATCAACATAGTGGGACATAACTTGTCTGCCATATCTATCAAACATGGCGGGGCTAAACGTTTTTATCATATCTGTCAGATATACAGGGACAGTAATTGTCTGTCATCTATCTGTCAGTAGTGGACATAACTTGTCTGTCATATCTTATCAAACATAGTGGGACATAACTTGTTGCCATATCTATCAAACATGGCGGGGCTAACGTTTTTATCATATCTGTCAGACAGGGACATAACTTGTCTGTCATATCTGTCAGACATAGTGGGACATAACTTGTCTGCCATATCTATCAAACATGGCGGGCTAAACGTTTTTATCATATCTGTACATAAACTTGTCTGTCATATCTGTCAGACATAGTGTGGACATAACTTGTCTGTCATATCTTATCAAACATAGTGGGACATAACTTGTCTGCCATATCTATCAAACATGGCGGGGCTAAACGTTTTTTTATCATATCTGTTCAGATATACAGGACATAACTTGTCTGTTCATATCTATCAAACATAGTGGGACATAACTTGTCTGCATAATCTATCAAACATATAATCTGATCATATAGTGGGCATAACTTGTCTGTCATATCTATCATCTGTCAACATAGTGGACAGACATAACTTGTCTGTCATATCTATCAAACATAGTGGGACATAACTTGTCTGCCATATCTATCAAACATGGCGGGGCTAAACGTTTTTATCATATCTGTCAGATATACAGGGACATAATTGTCTGTCATATCTCAAACATAGTGGGACATAACTTGTTCTGTCATATCTATCAAACATAGTGGGACATAACTTGGTCTGCCATATCTATCAAACATGGCGGGGCTAAACGTTTTTATCATATCTGTCAGATATACAGGGACATAACTTGTGTGTCATATCTGTCAGACATAGTGGGACATAACTTGTCTGTCATATCTGTCTTATACATGTATATATATAATATATATATATATATATATATATATATATATATACTATATATATATATATATATATATATATATATATAGAGAGAGAGAGAGAGAGAGAGACAAACATGACAAAAACAACCCGAGGGTCAATGTGGGCTATTGCCTGCCCTTTCTAACGCTACTGCTAGCTGTCTAGGTTGCAGTGGGTGTATGCCTTTGACTGCAACAAGAGCCCTCATGGATGGATATAGGCAAGGAGATGGTTCATGCTATTGCCTGCCTATCTAAAGCTACTGCTACTGTCTAGGGCCAGGTTGCAGTGGGTGTATGCCTTGTCTGCAACATGAGCCCTCATGGATGGATAAAGGCAGAGGAGATGGTTCTTGCTGTTGCATGCCTTGCTGAAAGCTGCTTCTAGCTGTCAAGGTGACATACATCAGATGAACGAGAGTGCCTCTACTGAAAGAAATGCAACCAGAGGGTTGAGTTAGGCTATGGTCTGACTTATCTAAAGCTGCTTCGACCGCTTTGTACCTGTGTACTCTGAACTTCAGAACACAAAAACACCTGTCCTACTCTGCACTTCAACCGCTTTGTACCTGTGTACTCTGGACTTCAACCGCTTTGTACCTGTGTACTCTGGACTTCAACCGCTTTGTACCTGTGTACTCTGGACTTCAACCGCTTTGTACCTGTGTACTCTGGACTTCAACCGCTTTGTACCTGTGTACTCTGGACTTCAACCGCTTTGTACCTGTGTACTCTGGACTTTGCGACAAAAATACCTGTCCTACTCTGCCCTTGAAGACAAAATACCTGTCCCACTCTGCCCTTCAAGACAAAAGACCTGTCCTACTCTGTAATCCGACTGCTTTGTATCTGTGTACTCTGCACTTCGGGACAGAATACCTGTCCTACTCTGCACTTCAACCGCTTTGTACCTGTGTACTCTGGACTTCAAGACAAATATACTTGTCCCACTCTGGACTTCGACAGATTGTACTTGTGTGCTCTGGACTTCGAGACAGAAATGAAGGTCTACTCTGGACTTTGAGTACTCTGTACTTCGTACTCTGGACTTTTGCAAGCAATGGTTTGAACCGTACATCCATCTGATGAGACGACTGTACGGTTCAAACCATCGCTTACAAAGAGACACAACACACTGTATAGGGAGATGTCGCGTTGTACCTGTGTACTCTGCACATCAAGACAAAAAAGGCCGGTCGTACTCTGGATGTCGACTATTTGTATCTGTGTACTCAACACATCAAGACAAAAATACCTGTCCTACTCTGGACTTCGACTGTTTGTATCTGTCCTACTCTGCACCTAAAGACAAAAACACTGTCCTACTCTGGACGTCGACTGTTTTGTACCTGTGTACTCTGGACTTCCAGACAAAAATACCTGTCCTACTCTTCACTTCGACTGCTTTGAACCTGTGTACTCTGGACTTAGAGACAAAAAGGCCTGTCCTACTCTGGACTTCAACCGCTTTGTACCTGTGTACTCTGGAATTCAAGACAAATATACTTGTCCTACTCTGGACATCGACAGATTTGTACCTTGATACTCTGGACTTTGACTGTTTATACCTGTCTTAATCTGGACTTCCAGACAAACAAGTTCTATGCAGCGTTGCATACGACGCTAACAAATGGCGGAGAGTGATCGCGACGGAGCAACAGGTGGCAACGGAAGGTAGTTACGAGACTGTTGGCTGACGTGTCAGGCTTCAGCGTGGTCAGACAGTCAGTCGGTCGGTACAAATGGGTAACCCTGGGGGCTCCCGCCCCCTTGAAGAGGGCGCTCCGCTAAACAATACCTGTCGTACTCTGGACTTCGACTACTTTGTACTTTTGTACTCTGGACTTTTATAAGCAATGGTTTGATCCACACATCCATCTGATCAGACGACTGAATGGTTCAAACCATCGCTTACAAAGAGACAAAAAGTTCTATGCAGCGTCGCATGGGACGCTAAAAAATGGCAGAGAGTGATCGCGACAGAGCAACAGGTGGCAACGGAAGCGAGTTAGTTTCGAGACCGGTGGCTGACGTGTCAGGCTTCATCAGGGTCAGACGGTCGGGTTGGACGGACAAATGGGTAACCCTGGGGCTCCCCCCCCTTGAAGAGAGGGCTCCGCCAAAAAACAAACTGTCTAGAGAGATGTTGCCTTGTACCTGTGTATTCTTGAGTCTCCTAGTCTACAATACTCTGCATCACACGTGACCACGTTCAGCTACATTATGCTACATTCACCTACAATATTCTGCTTCACACATGCGACCACATTCAGCTACATTCTGCTTCTTATCAGGTACAAGCAGTCTACAATACTCTGCTTCATATACGACCTTATTCAGCTACATTCGGCTACAAGCAGTCTACAATACTCTGCTTCATACATACGACTACATCCAGCTACGTTGTGCTACATTCAGCTACAAGCAGTCTACAATATTCTACTTCACACATACGACCACATGCAGCTACATTCTGCTTTATTCAAGTACAAGCAGTCTACAATACTCTGCTTCACACATACGACCACATTCAGCTACATTATGCTACATTCAGCTACAAGCAGTCTACAATACTCTGCTTCACACGTACAACCACATCCAGCTACATTCTGCTACAAGTGCTAGAATAATACACTTCACACATACGACTACATTCAGCTACAAGCAGTCTACATTACTCTGATTCACACGTACAACCTTATTAAGCTACATTCTGCTACGAGTACTAGAAAAATTTGCTTCACACATACGACGACATTCAGCTACACGCAATGTTCAAGATGCTGCTTCACACATACGACCACATTCAGCAACATTATGCTACAAGCAGTCTACAATACTCTGCTTCACACATACGACCACATTCAGCTACATTCGGCTACAATACTCTGCTTCACACATACAACCACATTCAGCTACATTCGGCTACAATACTCTGCTTCACACAGACGACCACATTCAGCTACATTCGGCTACAAGCAGTCTACAATACTCTGCTTCACACATACGACCACATTCAGCTACATTCTGCTTGAAGTACTAGAACAAATTGGCTTAACACATACGACTGCATTCGGCTACAAGCAGTCTACAATAATCTGATTCACACATACGACCTTATTCAGCTACATTCTGCTACAAGTACTAGAAAAAACACGCTTCACACATACGACTACATGCAGCTACATGCAATGTTCAAGATTTTGCTTCAATCATCTGGCTACATTCAGCTACATTCAGGGATACTCTGCTACATTCAGCTACATAATTCCGTAACATTCTGCTACTCTCAGCTACCAACAATGTGCAACCTTCTGATCCTAACGAATGGCCACATATGCAAGCATTCAGCTACATTCAGCTACCGACAATGTGCAATTTTCTGATCCTAACGAAAGGCCACATACACAATCATTCAGCTACATTCAGCAACTTTCAGCTACCGACAATGTGCAATCTTCTGATCCTAACGAAAGGCCACACAGGCCAGCATTCAGCTACATTCAGCTACTTTCAGCTACCAACAATGTGCAATTTTCTGACCCTACCGAAAGGCCACACAGGCCAGCATTCAGCTACATTCAGCTACTTTCAGCTACCAACAATGTGCAATTTTCTGATCCTAACAAAGGCCACATGGGCCAGCATTCAGCTTCTTTCAGCTTTTTTTCTTTTTCAGCTACATTAAGGTACATGCAGTTCAAGGGAACTGACTCAACATTTCTTGCAGGATATTGAAGCTGGGGTCTGTGAGCAGTACAGGGTTGTTTTGCACGAAAGACTCAGCTGGCTCATTGGTGCGTGAGGTAGAAGACCCCCCAAGGGGGCCTTGCCCAACCTGTCCCACCGCCCCCATCCTCCTGAGGTCCAGCACCTGCTCCTTAGCCACCCTGTTGGTGCCAGCTGCATGTTGGCCCATCCCTTCCCCTAATATTTAGTTGTCGGCAGATAAGCCTGGGAAAGGGATGGACAAGTCCAGGGTCCGCTCAGGCCCCCCATTAGTGTGACGTCTCTGCAAGGCCGGGTGTGTGTCCATGTTGGGGGGGCTCAGCCCCCCCCCCTCCATGCATGTTGTTTAACAGAGCAGAAGAGGGGGCTCCAGTGTAAGCTAGGTTGCAGGTAGTGCCCAGGGTCTGATCATTGGCCCAGGTGAGAGGAAGGGTCTGTCATTTGGGGTGGGTGGAAGGAGTAAGTTGTGTGTGTGTGTGTGTGCGTGTTAGTGTGTGTGTGTGTAATCATTTGCCAAAGTGAGAGGAGGTGTCTACGTGATTTCGGGTGGGTGGAAAGAATAAGTTGTGTGTGTGTGTGTGTGGGTGTTAGTGTGTGTGTATGTAAGTGTGAATGTGTGTGTGTGATCATAGGCCCACGTGAGAGGAGGGGTCTGTGTGATTTGGGGTGGGTGGAAGGAATAAGTTGTATACGTGTGTGAGTGTGTGTGTTAGTGTGTGTGAGAGTGTGCATGTGTGTGTGATCATAGGCCCACATGAGAGGAAGGGTCTGGGTATTTGTGGTGGGTGGAAGGAATAAGGTGTTTATGTGTGAGTGTGTGAGTGTTAGTGTGTGTGTGTGCGTGGGTGAGAGGGGTCTGTGATTTGTGGTGGGTGGAAGAAATACGTTGTGTGCTTGTGTGTGTATGTGTGTATGTATTTGTTGTGTGTTGTGTGTTGTGTATGTGTGTGTTTGTATGTGTGTGTGACTATAACACAGATACATAGACGCATACTAAGGGAGCACTCACATTCAGGGGTAAGCATCGCAATGCCTTGTGTGCATATGTGCATGTGTGTGTATGTATGTGTATGTTTGTACGTGTGTGTGGTGTGACGGGCGGTATGTACAAGGCCTGGGAACGTATTCAATATCGATTGTAAATGAACTTATAATCGATTGTAAATGAACTTATAATCGATTGTAAATGAACTTATAATCGATTGTAAATGAACTTATAATCGATTGTAAATGAACCTAGGATCGATTGTAAATGAACCTAGGATCGATCGTAGAATGGCTGAGTCTAAACATAGGAATGGGTATTTTCATAAACCCAAACATATATACGTTGGTTAGTCAGCATATATACGTTGGTTAGACTAAACTAGTGAGCTGTTACGCTTTCAGTTTCGATTTATTTGTCTTTCTATTATTCTGAAAAAGAAAAAAAAAATATTAATGTATGTGTGCGTGAATATAACACAGATACAAACATAGATGCATACTAAGGGAGCACTCACATTCAGGGGTGGGCCTTGGAACTGATTGGAGTTCAACCCCATCAGCCTTGGGGTGATTGGGCTGGGAGGGAGGGCCTTGACCAAAGGCGTTGAGGGGGTACTAGACTTCTCTAGGCGGGTATGGATGCTGCGGACCTGCATGGGTGGTTAGGTGGTTTGTTGGTTGGTTAGGTCAGGTAGGTGGTTGGTTTGGTTGGCTGAGGGCATTGAAGGGGTGCTGCGAACCTGCATGGGCAGTTAGGTGGTTGGTAGGTTGGTTGGCTGAGGGCGTTGAGGGGATGCTGCGAACCAGCTTCAAATGTTGGGTTGTTGGTTAGGTCAGTTAGGTGATTGGTTAGTTGGCCGAGTGGGATACGGGGATGCTGCGAGCCTGCTTATGTGGTTGGTTGGTTCAGTTAGGTGGTTGGTTGGTTGGCTGTGGGCGTTGAGGGGGTGCTAGACTTTTCTAGGCGGTTAGGGATTCTGCAAACCTGCATGGGTGGTTGGGTGGTTGGTTAGGTCAGTTAGGTGGTTGGTTGGTTGGTTGGCTGAGGGCGTTGAGGAGGTGCTAGACCTCTCTAGGGGGTTTTGGATGCTGCAAAACTGCATGGGCGGTGGGTTGCCCTCCCCCCCCCTCCCCCCCCCCCCCCCCCCCCACAAACACACCAGGGCACTCACCTTCCTGTACGGCCACCTGGACAGCCTTTCTGGCGGCAGATCTTCTTTAGCTTTGCAGAACATGTTCCCAACTTCTTGCATGCATCATCAATGGGCAGGTGGAACAGCCTGGTGATGGTCCTCCCCCCCCCCCCCACGCCACCCACACCACACACACTGACCAGGGCACTCACCTTCCTGTACGGCCACCTGGACAGCCCTTTCTGGCGGCAGATCTTCTTTAGCTTTGTAGAGCATGTTCCCAACTTCTTGCATGCGTCATCAATGGGCAGGTGGAACAGCTTTGCGATGGTGGCCAGTTCAAGCTGTTCAGTCTTGTCTGGGAGTTTAACATCTGGAGATGGGTCGGCAGTGCTGGATGATAACAGCCTCCATCCGTCTTGCTCTTTATTTTGCACGTAATTCATATAGAAATTGGTTATGTACTCGGTTGTCTGCCCTGCAAAACTGATTGGGTTGGGTTGGGTGGGTGGCTTTGTTAGTTGGGTTGGGTTGGTTTGGGTGGGTGGCTTAGTTAGTTGGGTTGGGTTGGGTTGGGTTGGGTCAGCAGTACAAAATATGTATAGTTTCCATCGGTCTTGATCTTTTCTTTGCACGTAGGCCATATATAAATCGGTTATGCACTCAGTTGTCTGCCCTGCAAAAATGGTTGGGTTGGGTTGGGTTGGGTTGGGTTGGGTTGGGTTGGGTTGGGTTGGGTTGGGTTGGGTTGGGTCAGCAGTACAAGAGAAGTATAGTTTCCATCCGTCTTGCTCTTTTTCTCGCACGTAGGCCATATATAAATCGGTTATGAACTCGGTTGTCTGCCCTGCAAAACTGGTTGGGTTGGGTGGGGTGGGGTGGGTGGCTTTGTTAGTTGGGCTGTGTTGGGCTGTGTTGAGTTGGGTTGGGTCAGCAGTACAAGAGAAGAACAGCCTCCATCCGTCCTGCTCTTTTCTTTGCACGTAGGCCATATAGAAATCGGTTATGTACTCGGTCGTCTGCCCTTCAAAACTGATTGGGTTGGGTTGGGTAGGTGGCTTTGTTAGATGGGTTGGGTTGGGTAGGGTAGGGTTGGGTTGGGTAGAGTTGGGTTGGGTTGGGTTGGGTTGGGTTGGGTTGGGTTGGGTTGGGTTGGGTTGGGTCGGCAGTGCTGGAGGGTATCAGCTCCATCCGTCTTGCTCTTTGCTTTGAATGTAGGCCATACTAAAATCGGTTGTAATACTCGGTTGTCTGCCCTTCAAAACTGGTTGGGTTGGGTTGGGTTGGGTTGGGTTGGGTTGGGTTGGGTTGGGTTGGGTTGGGTTGGGTTGGGTGGGTGGCTTTGTTAGTTGGGTTGGCTTGGGAAGGGAAGGTATGGGGTGCAAAGGGAAAATTGGTTAGCGTCCTTTGAAAGCACATTATTTCATAAGTGACACCACCATCGCCACCACGACCATTACAACTTACTCAAAAAAATAGTGGTTAGCATCCTCCAGTTCAACAGCAGCGCTTCCATCGAGACCCTCAAGTTGTCACCACTATCACCACCACCACCAAAACCATAACAACTTCCTAGAGGGAAAAATTCTCCCCTCCTCTTCTCACACTGGGACCCACTTACTCGAGAGAATTGTGATTAGCATCCTCCGGTTCTACAGCAGCGCTTCCATCGAGACCCTCAATCTGCCAATAGTGCAAATCGATCAGAAGTTCAGACTGATCTTCTCGTAGGTGCACATCAATCACATTCCGGGCACTGTTCTCGGCATCTGCGGTTGTGTGGAGGTAGGGTGGGTACGTGGAGGTGGGTGGGTTGGTGGGTGGGTGTGGGGTAGGTGTAGGGTAGGTGTAGGGTACGTGTAGGTAGGTGTAGGTAGGTCTTCCGGGCACCGTCCTCGGCATCTGTGGTTGCGTGGAGGTGGTGGGTGGGTGGAGGTGGGTGGGTGGGTGGGTGGGGGGTAGGTGGAGGGTAGGTGCAGGGTACGTGTAGGTAGGTGTTCCAGGCATCGTCCTCGGCATCTGTGGTTGCGTGGAGGCGGAGGTAGGGTGGGTAGGTGGGGTGGGTGTGTTTGTATGGGTGGGTGGGTATGTTTGTATGGGTGGGTGGGTGTGTTTGTATTGGGGGTGGGGCGATGAGTGTGTGGGTGGATGCGTGTGTGGGGTGGGGGGGTGGGGGGATATGGTGGTGGTCGGTTAACTGATCTTCTCGTAGATGCATATCAACCACGTTCCGGGCACTGTCCTCAGCATCTGTGGTTGCGTGGAGGTGGTGGGTCTCTCAGTATGATAGTTTGTGTGTTGGAAATGTTGGGGTTAAGTTGGACAGATAGGGTTAATGATCCCCCCCCCCTAAACCCTCACCCCCAGCCCACTAGCAACTCACCCCAACTGCCAATCCCAACTGCCGATCCCTCAATCCAAACCTCCAAGCCCCGAAGCCCAACCAACCAAACGTCAAGCCCCCCGAATCCCAACCAAGTGCCAATCCCCTCGATCCAAAACCGCCAGGCCCCCGAATCCCAACCACCTTCCAGCCACTGTCCTCAGGATCTGCGGTTCTGTGGAAGTAGGGTGGGTAGGTGTGGGTGTTTGGGTAGGTACGTGGGTGGATGGTGGGTGGGGGATATGGTGGTGGTGTAACTGGTTACTGGTCTTTCAGTAATCAGGATGATCGTTTGTTAATTAGAAGCTAGCTAGTGTGCCTGAAAGGTGACATAGAGAGCATTCGAGTGCAGCTGAAAGTTTTGGAACTGGCCCAGTGACTGGCTTATGGAGCTGGGTGAAGCTGCAACGCGTAGCCCCAAAGGAAGCAGTGGCCAGGTCCCCCCCCCCCCCCCCCCCCCCCCCCCCCTCTCCCCCCACCACCACCACCACACCCTAAATCCCCTGAAGACAAATTCTAAGAGCTTGTCGCTTTCGAAAAAACGCTTTAGCAGTCACCGGCAGGGAGTTTCGAAAGTAGTGGAGAAAGTAGCTACTCGTAGCCGAATAAAGCTACAAAACATTGAACAACTTTTGCGAAGGATTTTGACCGCTGCGATGCTGTCAACTCTACTCATGCGTACCCCTACTATGAGCCAAATGTTTGGGTGCGGAGGTGGTCGGAATGGTTCAAACGCCTGGACAGATGGATGGAGAGGCGGGCAGATGGAGAGACGGAGAGACGGAGAGACGGAGAACGGAGAGAGACACGGGGGGAACTCAGGGCTTCAGCCCCGGGACCTTGGGGGGTCCAGAGGGTGCTAAAGCGAAAATTCGCTCTCGGAGTCTCATAGCCAGGAGCACGTCACTCGGAACCGAGTTTCCATTGTTCATTCATCGTCTGGTGGTGTCCCTCAGGGCCTGGAACCTGTTATCCGTTTCCGTTTCCGATTCTCCGACTACGGAAGTCAGACGATCGCGATCGTACCGGACCGCGTGTCCAGCTGGACTCTTGTGTACACAAGAGCCGTGGACACTCCGCTTTGCCATATTATTTACCTCGACAACATCATTGGCCACGCACACGCGGTCAAAGCAACCGACTATTGATACGTGGCTATGCTACATATACCTCAACAACACAAGCACACGCTAGTTGCGTTCTACACTCCATTCACCTCCTCTCCTCTCTTTCGCCTACATACTGCGACAAACTTAGCTGAAATGCGCTCGCCTGACCTTGTCAGCAAGCTGGTCGATAACACACGGTTTCGCACTACAAACCCATCCATTCCTCTCCTATACTCCCTAAAACCTCAATGCTTACTCTATGCTTGCTAAGGCTTGCTCGATATCTAATAACGCCCGTCGACCCTGCGACCGGGCGGACGACGAGGACCTGGACTAAGCTTGACCTTGACCACCCACTGGGGACAGGCTGTTTGAGGTGATGGTGACAGGTAGGTTCGTTGTTACGAATTGCTCACGTAGATTCGTACGCTCATCCGCGCTCATCCGACGTAGCTGCGGACTGCCCACGTAGGATTCGTACGCTCGTCTTTCTACCCACGCACGAACGTCGAGCACGGTCCATAACACACACAGGAGGAGGCCATTGGGGCACACCAACACCTCTGTAGGTGCCAAAAGCAGCATCAACAACACCCACAGTAGCACACCCACGATAAATCAAACAACTAAGACCAACACCAGCACCTCTGTAGGTTCCAGCACCAGCATCAATGACACCCAGAGTCACACACCCACGATAAATAAAACAAGTAACACCAACACCCAACCCTCACTAGGTACAAACACCATTTTCAACAACACCCACAGTTGCACACCCACGATACATCAAACACCATCACCAATACCATATGAAAGCCGCCGCTACCTGCACCACTACCCAAACCATTAGATTAGATTCATCCCCACAGCTTGTGAGGTAGACGACCCCCATAGGACCATAGTCAACCCCATGTGGCGTGGCCTCTACCATTCAGCAATCCACAGCCTTTGAGGCAGACGACCCCAATAGGGCCACAGTCAACCCCAGGTAGCTCGACCCCCCTATTCAGCAATCCACAGCCTTTGAGGTAGACGATCCCCATAGGGCCATAATTAACCACAGGTGGCGTGGCCTCTACCACTCAGCAATCCACAGCCTTTCTAAGTTTGAGGTAGACGGTCAATCTTCAGCTCTCCAGATCCCCACCGAAAGCGCCCCTCACTGCAAATTTGGGGGGTCGTTGGGTTTAAAGGAAGCCATACCGGTGCTTAAAAAGGTGCCGAAGACCCCCTAGATAATCAGTGCCTGACATCATCAGCCACCTTTATCAGCTTGAACCTGCACCAACTCAAACACCAACACCAAGGCGCTAAAACCAATTCCAAAACCAAATCCAAGTCTTCATGGCACCAAAACCAATTCCACAACCAACTCCAAGGCAGCAGCACCAATGCCAACATCAACCCCAAGGCAGCAACACCAATGCCACAACCAATTCCAAGGCAGCACCTCCACCCCCACCTCCAAATCTATCTCCATCACACCTCCACCAATTACAACACCAACCCAAACCTACCGAAGGCACCGAGCCGAATCTGACAACCCACCCCAACCTGTCGAATCCACCCCTGCTTTCCGTGGGTATCGCGCGGGGGGTGAATTGCATTCTGCAGGCGGTTAGGCGCCCGAATCGTGTAAACATTCCTATCCCTGATCGTCCCTGATCGCAACATGATCCGCACCTTGAATCAGACGATGCGTGCATAGTGAAATCCCACGACCTCGCTGGCGCATCGGCCCTTGAGCCTGATTCGTCTCCCTAACCTCCGCAGCATTGATCATCTTCTTAGATCTAGGTGGTGGTCAGTGTGGGCGAGGAGTGCGTGGGCGGGAGGGATTGACGAGACGATGTGAAGGAGGGATACAAGCAGAGTGGTGTCGGCTTGTGCCTAGCTAGCAAGCAAAGGGGAAACGCCGATTCCGCTTCACCTCGCCCGCGTCGTTTGGTCCTCCCGCTCCCACTTGGGCACTTAATGGACAAATTTGGGTGCAAGTACATAGCCTGTCGTATTATTTTGTGACTCACCTTCCCGCGTACTTCCGAGAACTTCATATTCCGTCGAGCAGAGCAGCGGGCGAACTCTGATCTCTCTCCACAGAGATCGGAAACACTGAGAACGGAGAACGTCCAATGATCTCTCCTCCACCGAGTTCGAAAACTTCTTGAACTTGAACTTGGTTACATGGCTGCAGCCAGCAATTTGGCAGCTCCATGTCCTCATCAGGCTACGAACTTCTCGTATTGAGGGCGCCTGGAGGCGCGTCCCGAATGAAATTATCAGAGTTCTGAATTGAATTGATTTTAATTTGATTTCATTTCATTTGATTCAATGTTGAGTTATTTTAATTCAATTAATTTAATCAAATTGAATTGCTTTCACGTGAATTGAATACATTTAATTGATTTGGATTTTATTTAATCGAATTTAATTTGATGTAATTGAATTGCATTGAATCGATGGATGTTGTAGCATCGTTGACTGTTAAAGTATTAAGTAGCAAAAAATTGCAATTTGCGGGGTTGATGATTTTTAAGCACTATTGAACGTGCCTGCACTGTTATGAAATGCATGTATGTACGGTAGATTGGCTTTATATTTAATATTATGGTGCAAAAAAAATGAGGCCAGGATTGGGGCTGAAACTTATTTCAGAGGCCTGATTGATTTTACAAATGTTTTACAAGGTATTGCATGTTTGGGCCTAGCCCAGACCTGAATGTTACGTACTGTTCCGGCAGTTAATGGCGTGGCGTCCTGGCGGCCACGCTGGCGAATGTTGGCTCCGCGTGTAATGTCCACCAGGCCGCCTCCGATCTTGGTCTGTGCGCAAGCACCAAGGTCGGCAGAAACGCCAAACAGTTGAGTGGACGCATTAAAGGTATTGCAATCGTGAGAAGAAGGGTTATTTGCAGTGCACGGGATATCTTAGTAGATGCTAGCGGTAGTAAGTTGGCGTGGCTCGGCGTGGCTTAATGTCCCAGGTGGTCGCCCAATGGGCCCACCCCACCCACGGAGGTGTGGGTAAGATCTGCACCAATTATAGCCTGTGCCCAAGGGGAAAGTTTCTTGGATTTTGATGCTTAGATGTTTCCACCTCGGATTTTTGAGAACATTTATATTCCCACACCTAAGTATACGCACATATTTGAATGATTCAAATTTGAAAATTTCACTCAAGGCACCCTTAAATCAAATTGCTAACCGTTAATTGTAGCTGTTTTGCCCAACCTTAGCTCCTTTTCGTGAATTTGCGATGCTCATATGTGCTCTTACGAGAATATGTCTAGTGTAAATAAGTCTTATAACTGTTCAAAGATATAGAATGTTCATTTTTTGTTGTTACCGTATTCATGAAACCTGAAAATGTTGTTTTGTGACAGACTGACTAACGGACATTTTTATTGGTGTAATCTATTCTTCAATTTTTTTGTTTTCATTCGGGTATGGAGAGAGGTCCTCTGCTCCCGTTGGTTTGTTGGTTGGTTGGCATTGAGAGAGGTCCTCTGCTCCCGTGCGTGGTATGGCGCTCATGAGGGGTAGCTCAGTGCTCTTGAACCAACACCAAGAGGGTCCAGGGGCGGGGGTAGCTCAATGCTGCTGTAGGGGTGTGTGTGGTGGTGGTGTGTGTGTGTGTGGGGGGGGGGGGGGTAGTTCAGTGCTGCTGCAGGGTGTTAGGGTGGTGGGGGTGGGTGGGTGGGGGGGGGGGGGGTAGCTCAGTGTGATGTAGGGTGTGTGTTGGGGGGGGGGGGGGGGGGGGGGGGGATTGCTAAGTGCTGCTGCAGTATGTGTATGTGTGTTGGGGGGGGGGGGGGGGGGGGGGGGGGTAGCTCAGTGCTGCTGTAGGGGGGGGGGGGGGGGATGGGGGGTAGCTTAGTGATAATCTAGTTAAGCGAAATGGGACAATGCTGAGCTGAGCTAAATGCTGAGCTAAGCAAACTGCTAAGTGAGTTATTAGAGCAAAATGGGATAGTGCTGAGCTAAGCTAAATGCTGAATTTAGCGGAATACTAAGCTAAATGATCAGCTAAGCGAATTGGGAAATGATGTCATTTGTGTTTAAGCCTTTAAACATTGAAAGTCATTTTTTAACGACTCAATGTAAACATAGAGATTCGATTGCTGTCATCTGTTTTTGAGTCGTTAAACATACATTTTTGAACAGCCCTGGATGGCATATGTACATATCCCTGTTCTCTTCAGGGTTGTCTTCATGGTGCTGCATGTAGCACAAGTGCTCAATTACGTTGTCTTCATGGTGCTGCATACCATGTAGCACAAGTGCTCAAATATGCACCATAGTGTTTTGGGTGTGCTATGTTCAGTTTGTTTCGTTTTTTTTAGGTTGCTTTCTGCGGCCAAAAGCTACGAGGGCACGTATCATACTATTAGTGTTAATATAATTAGAAATGTGATGCTTATAAGAAGACGGGATGTGAGACAGACAGTCATCGGGGCCTAGACGCAAGGTTAGTTAAGCTCTGTGGGGCTGGTGTCCCTAGTTAGTGTCAGTGTGGGTATAACCTAATAAAGGTTAACCCACACGTGTAATAACGCCGGGTTATAGTGTGAACCCGGTGGCATATTCCCTGGGTGGACCACTTCAGGGTACCCCAGTGTGTAAGTGTTCCTAGTTTATATACTCCCTGATCATGAGGAATAGATAGACTAGTCACAGGCCTGTTTGTAACACTGTAGAAGTCATGCCACGCTATGTACCATGACAAAACCTGCTAGCAGCACCCCCATTAGTAGCACCCCCATAAGTAGCAACCCCATTTGTAGCAACCCCATTATTAGCAACACCATTAGTACAGCCCCCATAATAGCACCCCCATTAGTAGCACCCCCATAAGTAGCAACCCCACTTGTAGCAACCCCATTATTAGCAACACCATTAGTAGCACCCCCATAAGTAGCAACCCCATAAGTAGCAACCCCACTTGTAGCAACCCCATTATTAGCAACACCATTAGTAGCACCCCCATAAGTAGCAACCCCAATAGGAACACCCCCATTAGTAGCAACCCCACTTGTAGCAACCCCATTTTTAGCAACACCATTAGTAGCACCCCACTAGTAGCACCCCCAGTAGTAGCATCCCCAGTAGAAGCACCCCCAGTAGTAGCACCCCCAGTAGGAGCATCCCCAGTAGGAGCACCAAAGACCTCTATTCATACTCCTTGCAAATCCCTTCCTAACTTCCTGTATCTGCTCTTAGGCAGTAAGATGAGGCTTTGAACCACTGATTTTCTTGCTAGCAACTGTTACAAAGTGAAATGAGGGTTTTAAGCACCGCTTACTTGTCGGCAACTGTTAGGTAGCAAATAATAATACAAAAAGATAACGCCCGGAGGGGCGTGGTTGTAAGGGGACTGTTTTTCTTGTCTGCAACTGCCAGGAAGTGAAATTAGGTTTTAAACCACTGATTGTCTTGTCAGCAACTGTTAGGAAGTGAAATAAGTCAGCAAATGTTAGGCAGTGAAATAAGTTTTTTAAACACCCATTCTCTTGTCAGCAACTGTTGGGTAGAAAATAAAAAAGCGAAAAGATAACGCCTACAGGGGAGTGGTGTCAAGGGGACTGCTTTTCTTGTCTGTAACTGTTAGGCAGTGCGATGAGGTTTACAATGACTGATTGTATTGTCAGCAACTGTTAGGCTGTGAGATGAGTTTACAATACCACTGATTGTCTTGCCAGCAACTGTTAGGAAATAAAAATAGTTTTTTAACAACTGATTTTCTTGTTAGCAACTGTTAGGAAGTGAGATGAGGTTTAAAATAAAACCACTGATTGTATTTTCAGCAACTGTTAGAAAGTGAAATGATTCAGCAACTGCTAGGCAGTGAAATGAGGTTTTTAGGCACCGATTTTCGTGTCAACAACTGGTAGGTAGCAAATAATAATACAAAAATATAACGCCTGGAGGGGCGCCGTTTAAAGGGGGCTGCTTTTCTTGTCAGTAACTGTTAGGCAGTGAGGTGAGGTTTACCACTGATTTCTTGTCAGCAACTGTTAGGCAGTGAGATGAGGTTTACAACCACTGATTTTCTTGTCAGAAACTGTTAGGCAGTGAGATGAGGTTTACAACCACTGATTTTCTTGTCAGAAACTGTTAGGCAGTGAGATGAGGTTTACAACCACTGATTTTCTTGTCAGAAACTATTAGGCAGCAAATAATAATACAAAAAGATAACGCCTGGAGGGGCGTGGTGTTAGGGGGGCCGATTTTCTTGTCAGCAACTGTTAGGTGTCAAATAAATACATAAATAAATAAATACGATTTCCAGGCACTGTTGGAGGTAGTATCTTAATTAAGCTTTTCCCAGGCAGTGAAATGAGGTTCTAAACAACTGCTTTTCTTTTACGCCACTGTTGTTAGTAGTATCTTAATTAAGCACTACTCTTATTTTCAGCAATTGTTAGATTCAGAATCTTAGTTAAGCACTGCTTTATTGCCAGAAACTGTTGGATTCAATGTCTTAATTAAGCACCGCTTATCTTTGCAGTTACTGCTGGGGGTAGTATCTTAATTAAGCACTACAATTCTTTGCAGTTACTGCTGGAGGTAGTATCTTAATTAAGCTCTCTGGTGGTTGGACCCAGTGTAAGCAAATGGGCTGGCCCCGTCTGGGCTGTGTCCCATCTGGGCTGGGCAAGAAAATGGGCTGGCCCCGTCTGTGCTGGCCCCGTCAACCTCACGCCTTAAAACAAGGCGTACTATTTTATTTATGTATAATTAAGCTCTGCCTTCTCTAGCTTGGCATTGAGCACCAGAGCCGAGAGCACCAGTCAGCTCACTCAGATCAGTACTGCTTGCTCTCCTGATAGAGCAAGGTACAGTAGCTGTACCTCATAAGTACTAGCACAAGTAATGTAATACAGCTGGCAAGTTGAAGTTGACAAGACGGAAAAACATCAAAATTCAAAGCATTCTTCAGTTTAGCTTGGAATTGGGCACCAGAGCCGAGAGCACCAGTCAGCTCACTCAGATCAGTACTGCTTTAACTCCTGATTGAGAAATGTAAAGCAGCTGTACCGCTTGCATTCCTGGTAGAGCTATGTACAGCAGCTGTACCTCGATAGTCCTACGTACAGCAGCTGCACCTCATCAGTACTGTGTACAGCGGCTGTACATTTTGCACTCCTGATTGAGCTATGTACAGCAGCTGTACCTCTTGCACTCCTGATTGACTTACGTACAGCAGCTGCACCTTAATAGTACTACGTACAGCAGCTATACCTTGATAGTACTATGTACAGCAGTTGTACCTCTATAGTACTATGTACAGCAGCTGTACCTCGATAGTACTAGCACAAGTAATATAATATAGCTGGCAGGTTGAAGTTAAAGACAGAAAAAAATGAAAATCCAAATATCCTCCAGTTCAGCTTGGCATTGGGCACTAGAGCCGAGAGCTATGGTGAGCTCAGCACTAGTACCAGCACCAGTGCCACCATTCAGAGCGTCCTATTTGAGGCTGTGTTGTAAGCCTCCACTCTGTATTCCCCAGTTTAACCTGGGATTGGGCACCAGCGCCAAGAGAAATGGTGAGCCCAGCACTAGTACCAGCACCAGTGTTGTTATTCAGAGCGTCCTGTGTGAGGCAGTACGGTAAGCCTCCAGTCTGTCTTCTTCAGTTCAGCTTGGCATTGGGAACTATATAATCGAGAGCACAGGTGCGCCCAGCTCTAGTACCAGCACCAGTGCCACCAATCAGAGGGTCTTGCGTGCGGCAGTGTGGTAAGTCTCCACTCTCATTTCTTCAGTTCAGCTTGGCATCGGGCACTACAGCACATAGAGCCCAGCTGAGCTCAGCACTAATACCAGGCTACCATCACCAGTGTTGTTATTCAGAGGTTTTCTTGTGTGAGGTAGTGTGGTAAGCCTCCACTCTGTCTTCTTCACTTCAGCTTGGCATTGGGCCCCAGAGCCAAGGGCACTGGTGAGCCCAGCACTAGTACCAGCACCAGTGCCAGCATTCAGAGGTTCCTGTGTGAGGCAGTGTGGTAAGCCTCCACTCTGCATTCTTCAGTTCAGCTTGGCATTGGGCACCAGAACCGAGAGAAATAGTGAGCCCAGCACTAGTACCAGGCTACCAGCACCAGTGTTGCTATTCAAAGGTTCCTGTGTGAGGTAGTGTGGTTAGCCTCCTCTCTGTCTTCTTCAGTTCAGCTCGGCATTGGGAACTATAGCACAGAGAGCACAGGTGAGCCCAGCACTAGTACCAGAACCAGTGCCGTCAATCAGAGCATCCTGTGTGAGGCAGTGTTGTAAGCCTCTAATCTGTCTTCTTCAGTTTAGCTTGGCATTGGGCACCAGAGCCGAGAGCACAGGTGAGCCCAGCACTAGTACCAGAGCCAGTGCCGCCAATCAGAGCATTCTGTGTGAGGCAGTATGGTAAGCCTCAACTCTATCTTCTTCACTTCAGCTTGGCATTGGGCGCCAGAGCCAAGAGCACTGGTGAGCCCAGCACTAGTATCAGAACCAGTGCCACCAATCAGAGGGTCTTGCGTGAGGCAGTGTGGTAAGTCTCCACTCTCTTTTCTTCAGTTCAGCTTGGCATCGGGCACTACAGCACATAGAGCCCAGCTGAGCTCAGCACTAGTACCAGGCTACCATCACCAGAGTTGTTATTCAGAGGGTCTTGTGTGAGGCAGTGTGGTGAGCCTCCACTCTGTCTACTTCAGTTCAGCTTGGCATTGGGCACTAGAGTAGTGAGCACAAGTGAGCCCAGCACTGGTTCCAGCACCATTGTTGTAATCCATTACGTCCTGTGTGAGGCAGTATGGTAAGCCTCCACTCTGTCTTCATCATTTCAGCTTGGAATTGGGCACCAGAGCCGAGAGCTATAGTGAACCCAGCACTAGTACCAGCACCAGTGTTGTTATTCAGAGCGTCCTGTGTGAGGCAGTGTGGTAAGTCTCCACTCTCTTTTCTTCAGTTCAGCTCGGGATTGGGAACTATAGCACAGAGAGCACAGGTGAGCCCAGCACTAGTACCAGAACCAGTGCCGCCAATCAGAGCATCCTGTGTGAGGCAGTGTAGTAAGCCTCCACTCTGTCTTCTTCAGTTCAGCTTGGCATTGGGCACCAGACTACCAGAGCTGAGAGCAATGGTGAGCCCATAACTAGTACCAGCACCAGTGCCAGCATTCAGAGGGTCCTGCGTGAGGCAGTATGATAAGCTCCACTCTAACTTTCTTCAGTTTAACTTGCATTGGGCCCAGGCCGAGAGCAATGATGAGCCCGGCTCTAGTACCAGCACCAGTGCCACCATTCAGAGGTTCCTGTGTGAGGCAGTGTGGTAAGCCTCCACTCTCTTTTCTTCAGTTCAGCTTGGAGTTGGGCACCAGAGTCGAGATAAATGGTGAGCCCGGCGCTAGTACCAGCAACAGTGCTATTATCCATAGCGTCCTGTGTGAGGCAGTATGGTAAGCCTCCACTCTGTTTTCATCAGTTTAGCTTGGCATTGGGCACCAGAGCCGAGAGCACAGGTGAACTCAGCACCGCTTGCACGGCCACAGCAGGCAGGTTGAAGTACAGCAGTACTCCGCCCCCCTGGCGAGCAACACTGCCTCCGGTGGGGCTGCCAGCCTTCCTGGCCTGCGGCATCTGCCCGGCAGCTGCATGGGCAGCTTCCGGTAGCTGCTCAGAAGCTGCCTCAGGCTTGGCAGTAGGTCTGGCAGGAAGAGCAATGGCACTCCACGGACCAAGGGGGTTGATGATCGTCTGTAGGGCAGCTGGGTAGGAGGATGCGGAAGGATTCTCGCTCTCTGCAGCGGGTAAGGGGGGCAAGTTTTTTGAAGGTGCGATTCAGCGGAAAGTATGGAGGTGATTTTAAGCATTTTTATTTCATTTTTAGCGGAAAGTATGGAGGTGATTTTAAGCATTTATTTTTATTTTTTTAGTGCGATTCAGCGGAAAGTATGGAGGTGATTTTAAGCATTTTTATTTTATTTTTCTCGTTCTCTGCAGCAGGTAAAGAGTGCAAGTTTTTTTTAGGTGTCATTCAGCGGAAAGTGCAATTTTTAGACTATTCCGGTTTGGCCTGGTGCGCAGGTTAGGAGGCAATTGTAAGCCTTTTTATTTTATTATCCTCGCTCTCTGCAGCAAGTAAGGAGGCAATTGTAAGCATTTTGATTTAATTATTCTCGTTGTCAGCAGCAGTAAGGAGGTCATTTAAGCATGCAGCTTAATCAAATGATGGTAGGAGTACCCCCTCCCCCCAGCCTATATATATAAACACACACACACTAGTAATGCATATACACACACTAGTATATAGTATATATATATATATATATGTACATACACAGTTACACACACATATACACATATTCAAATGGATTCATCCAGGATTGCTGTACACATATTTAAATGGATTCATGCAGGATTGCTGTACACATATTTAAATGGATTCATGCAGGATTGCTGTACACATATTTAAATGGATTCATGCAGGATTGCTGTACACACATTTAAATGGATTCATGCAGGATAGATGTACACATATTTAAATGGATTCATGCAGGATTGATGTACACATATTTAATGGATTCATGCAGGATGATGTACACAATATTTAAATGGATTCATGCAGGATTGATGTACACATATTTAAATCATTGATAGACAATAGGGTACCCCTGGACAGTAGCATTTAGACCTCACGCCTCAACCTCACGCCTCAACCTCACGCCACAACCTCACGCCTCAACCTCGCGCCTCAACCTCACGCCTCAACCTCACGCCTCAACCTCACGTGTCGTAATAAGGCGTAATATTTATGTATTTATTAATTACCCTACTGTTGAATCAATTGATTTGTGAATCTGGGACCAAGTTAGTTACCTGATAATATGTACTGTGGCTTGGTACTTAATCTTCAGCCCGCCTTTGTTCTTTACTCGATTGCCAATTAGCAAATGGTCCACAGTGTAACACTCTATCTCTCACTCTCTCTGTCTTGCCACCGCTGCTACCATCCAAGAATCAGCAGGTTATGGGCCCATCACGCTACACAACTTCAAGAAGCTCCGGGCCCATACATTTCATCAGAAGGAGAAATTCGATTTTTCCCCCTAAATATTTCCTATTTAACAACACGTACCCTCCCCGCTGCTCCCGACCAACCAACCAACCAACCAATAAACCAACCAATAAACCAACCAATAAACAAACCAATAAACCAACCAACCAACCAACCAACATACGTACCCTCCGCTGCTCCCATGACCAGCTCAGCCGTCACCGAAGCATTGGTTGGTGAGGAGGAGCCGGAACCACTGTAGACAGCCTCAGCCTCAGAGGTCAGCGTAGTGTTAGAATTCGGGAGCACGCCACCTGGTGCATAGCTTTGCTGTTGGGACTGGAAGTCGCGTCCAAGCTGGAAGTGCTGCCAGGAGGTCAGGAATCCATCAAAGCCTGTAGGAGGGTGGTGGTGGTAGGGTGGATTGGTGGTGTTGGTAGTGGTGGTAGGGCGGATTGGTGGTGGTAGGGTGGATCGGTGGTGGTGGTGTGGTGGAAGGGTTCAAGCAATTTCATTGCAAAGGTGTTCCTAGGCGCTCATCAGTGACTGTTACGGTCAGGCAGGGTCGCATAGTTTATTTCCATACCACGCACCTGGACTGCAACTGTTTGTATGTGGGATGGTGAGTGGTAGGCTCAAGCAATTCATTGCACATGTGTCCATATGCGTGGACACATGTGCAATCAATCAATAACTGTTGAGGTCAGGCAGGGTCGCATAGTTTATTTTGCTACCCCTCTCCTGGACTGTAACTGTCTGAATGTGGGATGAAGATTTAATTATAATTGTAGAATTAAATGATCACTATAGCACGAACTGAGGGCCCCCGTCGGTAAAACGATTCCCTGGGGTTCAGTTCAGCAGTTTTGTTCGTTTTAGCCCCTCCTGATATCACGGTTGAGCAATTCCCTGCTTGGCTACCCCTGGACTGTAACAACATACATACATACATACAAGGTATATAAGAGGTCATCTGGTACACGAACTGAGGGCCTCCGTCGGTAAAACGATTGTATTTGGGGTTCACTCATCAATGCTTTTTTCTCTTTAGCCCGTCGGTAAAACGATTGGTTCGGGGCCCCGTCCGGTAATTCGGGGCCCCCGTCGGTAAAACGATTGGTTCACTTCATCAATGCTTTTTCATTTTAGTCCTTCCTGTCACGATTGCGTCGCACGAAAAATACACCGTTGACATCAAATATTTTGAGTGTAGGGCTAGCATTGGGAGACCCACCCTACCACCACCCTCAATTCGTGCTACAGTGGTAATTTAATTCTACAATTATGACCTCGTCGACGCAGCAAACCCACCATGGCAGACTAACATTTTTGTATCAAGATTTTTGCTTTAAAGGCAAAAATCCAGCTGCTAGCACTCTCAAATCAGAGCCCCCCTCTTCTGGAGGGCAAGCTCCAGATTCACCCGTTGCCGTCTGTGATCCGTCCCAATGACAACCGAAGACCGACGACCGAAGACCGACGACTGAGAAAAGTCTGACAAGTCAGACAATTGTCAGTTGTCTCATTATCTCTTCGTATAAATGGCTTCGGTCAGCTCCATTTCCGTTTCCACCTGTCATTGAGTTGCCAACACACTGTCGCCAATTTCGAGTTTCTGCGACGCTGCATAGGGACTTTTAACCCTTAGCCTAGTTGGGCTGCCCTTTGGAGTATAATAATAAGGAAATAATAAAACTGCAAGAAATACTACAATTGGATATCATCATGCTAATAACGCAAGATGTTTAGTTCCATAATCTGTTCAACATCTTTCCTACAGACCACCACACACCACACCACCTACCAACTTACCTTCAGCACACAATCCCCCTAGTCCCCTACACCAACCACCCCACAACACCACACAACACACCCACACAAATACATCAATGGTATTAGTGGTTCCACAATCCCCCTTGCAACCACCACCACTTCAACCACCACACCACCACCACCACTACTCATTACCTGCAGACACACAAGCACACACCACATGTTAGTGTTCCACAATCCCCCCTACACCACACACCACCACCACCACCACCACCTACTTCAACTAAATTGCTGCAGCAACAAGCACACACACACATGGTTGTGTTCCACAACTCCCCTAACACACAACCCACCCACCACCACATACCACCTACTCAACTACTTACCTGCAGCACACAAGCACACAAGCACACACAGATGGTGTGGTTGTTCCACAATCCCCCTACACCACCACCACCACCACCACCACCTACCAACTTTACCATGCAGCACACAAGCACACACACACATGTTGGTGTTCCAATCAATCCCTACAACCACACCACACACCACACACACCACCACTACCAACCATACTCAACTTACCTGCAGCAACACAAGCACACACACACACATGTGGTGTTCCACATCCCCCTACACCACCACCACCACCCACCACCACCACTACCCACGTACTCAACACCTGCAGCACACAAGCACACACACACATGTTGTGTTCCACAATCCCCCGCACCCACCACCACACACACACAATGTTGGTGTTCACACCAATCCTCCACCACCACCACACCACACACAACCCACGCATTACTCAACTTACCTGCAGCACACAAGCACACACACAATGTGGTGATTCCTACAATCCCTACACCACACCACCACGCACCACCACATCACTACCACCTACTCAACTTACCTGCAGCACACAACACACACTACACATGTTGTGTGTTCCACAAAAATCCCTACACACCACCACCACTAAACGACACACCACCACACCACCACCACCTACTCAACTTACGCTGCAGCACTACAAGCACACACACACATGTTGGTGTTCCACAACTACATCCCCCACCAAACCACACCCATAACCACCACCACACACTCCCAATTGGTGTTCCCAATATCCGACCACCACACCACGACACCCCCCACACGACCCAATCCCTGGCAGCACACAAGAAACAGGCATACACATGTTGGTGTTCCACAATCCCCTATACAACAACCGTTCACCAATACCCTACACACACACCACCACCAGCACCCACTACCACCTACTCAACTTACCTGCAGCACACAAGCCACCACACACACATGTTGGTATGTTTCTATCATCCCAATACCCACACACACTCGTTGACACCTACACACCACTAACAACCACCTGACACTCAACGTACGCAGCATCAATGACACAACACACTCGGTGTTCACATGCCTACGACACACCACCACCACCCCACTACACCGTACTGTGTAGCTAGTCGTGCACAGCACAGATCACGTGTTGAGTGTTCCACACCATTACAATCACACCACACAAACCATCCACACCACCACCACTACACCACGCACCCCAGCCACCTGTACTTACTTGCCGCAAGCAGACACCCAGAATACACATGTTGTGTCCCATGCAACCTCACCACCACCCACCACTACCACCCCTTACTCAACTTACCTGCAGCACATGCACACACCACATGTGGGTATCACACACAACACCACACACACCCCTTCCACCACACACACCACACCACTATCCGTGCACATCTCAACTTCTGGCAGCACACCACACAACAATGTGGTGTTACCAATCTCCCCCTACACCACACCACAACCCACCACCACGCACTACCACCTACTCAACTTACCTGCAGCACACAAGCACACACACACATGTTGGTGTTCCACAATCCCCCTACACCCCACACCACCTTGACCACCCACACTACTCAACTTACTGCAGCACACGATAAGCAACACACTACATTGGGTGTTCCACAATCCCGCCTACACCACCACCACTCTAACCACACACCACCACAGACCACTACTAACTTACCTGCAGCACACAAATGACTATCACACACATGTTGGTGTTCCACAATCCCCCTACACCACCACCACCACCACCACCACCGTACACTAATTCACCACCCTACTCAAGACTTACTGCAGACAACACAAGCACACACACACATGTTGGTGTTCCACAATCCCCCACCACACCACGCACCACCACACCTACTTCTCACACGATAGCACCCAGACACAACCTGTTGGGATGTTTCCACAATTCCCTTACAACCACACACCAAACAACTATAACTTAATGTCAGGAGCACAAGACACACACATGTTGGTTGTCCACACCAAGCACCAACCACGCACTACACACACTCAACTTACCTGCAGCCAAGACACAACATGTTGGGTGTTCACAATTCCCCACAAACCACCCACCACACCCACCACATACACCGCATCAACCTGCACAGACACAGCAAAACGCCATGTTGGTGTAACAATGCCCCCTACACACCACCACACCACCACCACAACTACACACCTACTCAACTTACGCTGCAGCACCAAGCACATGTCACTAATTTCCACAATGTTGGTGTTCCACAATCCCCTACAATATACCACCACCAACCACCACAACACACACAACCTTACCACCATCCGACCACTTACCTCCTGCACACGAAGCACACACACATGTGGTGTTACAATCCCTACAACACACAACCACACACACCACCACCCCCAACTTACTAACATACTGCAGCACACATCCACACAACACATGTTGAGTGTTCACATCCCAACCACCACCATCCACCGAACCACACCCACAATAATAATTACCGCAAGCAGACACAAAAAATATTGGTGCCACAATCCCTTACACACCAACACACCACCACTCCACGTACCTGTCAACTTACCTGCCGACACAAGCACAACAATGATTGGTGTTCCCATCCTACCACCACCACACCACCCACACTACACCTACTCAACTTACTGACAGCACACAAGCACAACACACAATGTTCTTCACAAGTCCCTTACACCACCACACACACCACCTAACTTACTCAACTTACGCAGCAACAAGCAAACACACTGTTGGGTTCACAATCCCCTACACAGCACGACAACACACCACACCACACACCTCTCAATTATGAGCACAAAGACACAAACACATGTGGTGTTTCCACATCCCCTACCACCACCACCACCACCACAACTACCACATTACTCACTTAACTGCAGACCACAGCCACAACACATGTTGAGTGTCCACAATTCCCCTACACCCACACCCCCACCCCACCACCACCACACCAGCTAACTCAACTTCCTTGCAGCACAGCACACCAACAATTTGTGTTCCAAATCATACACCACGACCCCACCACCACCACTACCACTACTCAGACTACCTGCACAAAAGACAAATGTGGTGTTCCACTATCCCCTACACCACCACAGATACCCCACCACCACCACTATAACAAAAAACTTACCTGCGAACAAGACCACCATGTTGGTTGTTCACAATCCCACTTAACCAGCACCCCACACACACCACCAACACATACACACTATAATTACCGGACAGAGACAAGCCCAACACATGGTTGGTGTTTCCACCATCCCTCACCCACCACCAACACCCCACACGACCTATAAACTTACTGAGCAAAGCACAAAATTGGTGTTCCTCAATCCGCCTCACACCACCCACCACCACCCACCAATACACCTACTCATTACTGAAGACACAGCCAAACACTGTTGGTGTTCACAATCCCCCTACACACCCAACACACCACCATACCACCTATCAACTTACTGCAGACACAAGCACACACACATGTTGGTGTTCCACAATCCCCCTACACCACCACCACCACCACCACCACCACTACCACGTACTCACTTTCTGCGACACAAGCAACCAATGTTTGGTGTTCCACACTCCCTACAACCCACCGAACCTATAATTAACCTTTGAGCACAAAGCACAACATGTTGGTGTTCACTACCCTACACCACACACCCACAACACTACCAGTACTAACTTACCTGCGACAGAACACACATGTTGGTGTTCACAATCCATCCCCACCACACACCACCACCACTACACCTACTCCAACTTACCTGCCAGCAACAGCAGCACACACAAATTTGAATGTTCCACAATCCCCCTACACCACCACCACCACCACCCACATACCCTAATCAACATACTGCAGCCACCATGCAACCCAATGTTGTGTTCCATCCCTACAACTACCACCAGCACCCCACCACCCAACTCCACCTACTCTAATCTACCTGCAGACCAACGCGACACCACACATGTTGGTTTCACAATTCCCTAACCACACCACAAAACACAACCACACCACCCTACTAACTTACTGCAGACAAGACACACACTGTTAGGTGTTCTCACAATTCCCCCACAACCACAACACACCAAACAGCACACACAAAAAACAAAATAACATCTA
>JAJSRW010000408.1:32500-40981 GCA_022414725.1 Microglena sp. YARC | reverse complement strand
CATTATGTGTAGGGAAAGGCAATATGATACACAATATGATATCAAATTTCATCATATAAAAATATTTTATTGAATATCATGTGATGCCAGCAGCTTACCAGGCTAAGTTAGCCAATCTACATATACAATATTGAATGTTGATGCATTTGTAATATATCAATATGATTATCACACTCCCTAAAATATCTTATAATATTGGCCGTCCTTGTTAATGTGTAATGCTTACTTGCACCAAATCCATATCAATAATCATCATAATCAATCATTCATCAATCATTCATCAATCATAACATGCTCATCATACATCATCATCATCAATCACCATACCTCATCTCATACATTCATGGCTCATACCACCACATCAATCATCATTCACCTCATCATATTCAATCAAATCATCCATCATCTATCATTCTTCATCATCATTCTCATCATTACATAATATCATACAATCAATAGTCATTATCATCATCACCATCATCCACCATCATAAACATCATTATCACATACATCATTATCCACTAATCACCTCCATTCGCCATCATAATCATTTCATCACCAATCACCAATCACCATCATCATTCACCATCATACATCACCCATCATAATCATTTCATTAATCACCATTCAAAATCATCACCCATCATCATCACTCGACTCATCTCACCATCTACCACATCATACAATTCATTACATCCATCATCATCATCATCATACACACAATCATCTCACCACCATCTAATCCTACATATAAATATCTCATTATCATTCAATCATCATTCTTCATCATCAATCACCATTCATCACCATCAAATTCATCATATATTCATCATATTATAATCATATATACCATCATATTATCAACATCGTTGATAAATACATCATCACACATCACACATCACCATCTCATCACCATCATCATCACCATACTCTATTATCTATAATCACCATCATAATCAATCACCAATATCATACACCAATCGTCTCAATCATCATGCTCACCATCATCATCATCATCATCACATCATCATCGATGCATCATCATCAAATTCACCCAATTTTTATGCTCTATTCATTCAATCATCACCATCATAATCATTCATTCGATCATCATCACCATCAAATCATCATCTCTATCATCTATCATCGATTCATCATCGATCATTACATCATAATCATCAATTCATCACTCACCATATCCAACATCATCATTCATCATCACGCATCATAATCATCATCATTCCATCACCCATCATAATCATCAATCACCATCATAATCGATCATCCATTGCTCATTTCATCATCTCATCACCATCATGCCCTCTATCATCATCACCATCACCATCATAGATTTCATCATCATTCATAATATCACATTGCATCATTCATCATTCATCATCTCATCATCATTCACACCATCACCTATCACCAATCATCATTCATCATCACCACCATCATTGCACATCATTCATCGATCACCATCACCATCATAATCATCCATCACCACTCATAATCATCATCATCACCATCCATCATCAATTCATCACATTCATCATCATCATCACCCATCACATCATCCAACATCATCATCATCATCACTTCAAATCACATCATAATCATAATATCTCACCACCATCATATCATAATCATCATCACACCATCATAATCATCATTCATTCATCATCATCCAACCATTATGCTCATCTTCAATCACCATTCATCCGTCACACCGTATCATCATCACCATTTATTAATAATCTCATTATCCATCATCATCATTAACCATCATAATCATTCATCATCGATCCACCATACCATAATATCATCTCATCTTATCACCATCATTATCGATCATTCATCTAATCACATTCATAAATTCTTCATCACCATCATAATCATCATCACCATCACCATCATCTATCATTCACAATCCATAATCATACATCATCATCATCACCATTCATAAATTAAGGTCTCACCATCACCCATCATTCATTCATCACATTCATAATCATCATTTTCATCATCATCATCACCAATCCATCATTCATCACATCACCATCACCACACCACAAATCAGCACAGCATTGCCCATCGGCCACCTGCTGGCTCCTGACGATAACGGACAAGACACTTACAAAATGAGTTAGATGTGTAGGGAAATGGCAATTTGATCACACCATATCGATTATCATGTCATCATAAAGTATTTTTATGATTATTCATGTTGAGATGCCAGCAGGCACCAGGCTTAAGTGCAATTTACGTTACAATATGAATGAATGCAATTGATATGATATCATATGATAATCACACTCCGCCTTTGATGAAAGTCGTTATTAATATAGCCGCAGTCACTATTTATGTGTAAGCCTACTTTTCCGACCATGCTATCATTCATAATTCATCATCATCATCATTCATCATGCTCATCCATCATCATCCATCATCACCTCATGCATCATCATATCAGTCAATTCCATCATCACCAGTCATCACCATCATCATCATCATCACCCGAATTATTATGCATCATTCATTCATGCATCATGCGAATCGATCATAATATAGTCATCTCACATAAGTCGATCATGCATCATTGATCGATCTAACCCCATCATCAACATTCAGACTCAATCATTATCAGTATTATATTCATTTACATATTATCCTTCGACCAATCATAGATCATACTCACATCACAGATCCCTCAATCGATCCATCATCGATTCAATGCACGATACGATAATCATATCATAACATGCACGATTCATAGATCACACCATCATCACCATCATCAAACCCAGCTCGATGTCATCACCAATTCACCATCATCATGCTAGCCATCGACCATCGAATTGCTGATGTGGCGAGTTGGCGATTCGATCAATGGCATCATCATCACTGATCTCATCATGGCATCTATCAATCAATCAACCCACCATGCAGTGCATCAATCATCATAATCCATCATCATCAATAATGCATAAATCATCATCATCATCACCATCAGTCAACCATTCATTAAGCAGCATCATTATCGATCCATTGATCATCATGTACATTTCACTAATGTGCATCTATGTATCACCATCATAGACGATCGATGCACATCAGACCGATTCATCGATGCACATTGCATCACACGGATCATACTTCATTAATCTATATTACACCTCAACTCAATCATTAACAACTCGCATGCAACCATCTAATCTTCATCGATGCTCATCATCATCGATGCATCATTCACATGCATCATCATCATCATCATCAATCAATTGCATCACCATTCAATGCGTGCGCATCATCATGCATCCATATAGATCATCAATCATTCACATCATCATATCATTACCTCATAATAAGTCATCATCATCACGCATCATCAACCATGCATCATATCGTCAACCATTCATAATCATCCGATGCACCATGCACCATCAGTGCATGATCTGATCAATCACATCATCTATTAACATACATCATAATCATAATCATCATCGACCACTTCACCATCATCAGTGCTATCCACCATCGATTATCAATAACATCATAATATCTGACACCATCATAGATTAAGTCATCAGACTGCATGACCATGCCATTCATCACTGCACCGCATCATAATGCGATCATCCATATAATCGAATTCAACGCACCAATTCACCACTCAATACATCCGATCAATTCACCATCACAAGCAACGCACAGATAGTCAGCGCAGCCAGGAATGGTCGCATCGGCTGCTGCCCTGGACGATAGACACAAACACTTACAAATGATGTTATGTTGGTAGGGAAAGGGCAATAATTGATGAATATGGAGTAGAATATGATACCATATGATATATTGTCATTCATAAATATGATGAGTATATGTTGATGGCCAGCAGGGTCTTTACCAGCTTAAGTGTGCCATTTACGATTACGAATATTTGAAATGAGTGCACGAATTTTGTTATGATATCAGATTAGATAATTCACACTCGGTCTTTGGAATTGAAAGTCGGGTAAATATGGTTTCCCCTTAGTTGTGGTTAAGCTACTTGACAAAATCTCATCATAATCATAATCATCATCATCATAATCATCATCAGTCATCATCACCTCATCATGCATTCGATCATCATCATAGCGATCATCTAATCATCATTATCATTCAGCATCATTATCACCACCCATAATCATCATCACCATCACCATCACCATCATCATGTCATCAATCATCACCATCATAATCATCATCACCATCATGCTCAGTCATCATCATCATCATCATTCATCACCCATCATCACCATTCATACATCATCATCATCATCATCATCATCATCATCATCATCATCATCATTCTCATCATCATCATAATCATCATCATCATCATATCCATCATCATCATCATCATCATCATCATCACCATCATCACCATCATAATCATCATCATTATCATCATTATCATCATTATCATAATCACCATCATTATCACCCACCACTCATAATAATCATCATCACCCATCACCATCATCTCATGCTCATCATCACCATTTCACCATCATCATCATCATTAATCTCATCATCATCATCATCATCATCATCATCATCATCATCATTCTCATCATCACCACCATCATCATCATCATTCATAATTTCAATCATTCATCATAATCTAATCCATCATCATCATCACCATTCATCATCACCATCATCATCATCATCATTATCATTCATTATCATAATCGACCATTCATAATTATCACCATCATCATCACCATCATAATCATTATCATAATCACCATCATAATCATCAACATCATCACCATCATCATCATCATCATCATCATCATCATCATCATCATCATCAGTGTAATCATCAATCATCATCATCATCATCATGGCTCCATCATCATCATTCACCATCATTAATCATCATCATCATCATCATTCATTCATCATACATCATAATCATCATTCATTCATCACCATCATCCACCATTCATTCATCATCATCACCCATCATAACATCATCACCATCACCATTCATCATTCATCATCATCATCCCATCATATCATAATTCATCATCATCACCATCATAATCATCATCACCTCACCATCATCATCATCACCATCATAATCATAATCTCATTCATTCACCATTTATAATAATCATCACCATCACCATCATCATCATCACCATCATAATCTCATATTATCATCTCACCACACCCATTCATCATCATCATCACCATCAAACCACAACCACCATCAGAGCAGCATGCCCATCCGGCCTTCATGACACAAAACATCATGTCAATATGATACCATTAGATATCATCGATCATAAAATATTTTTATGATATCATGCCAGGGCAGGCTTAACAGGCTTAAGTTCATTTCAATATTGAATTGACATTTGTATGATATCATCATGAGAAAGTCGTTATAATATCATCTTAGTTATCATCATCATCATCATCATTACCATCATATCATCATCATCATTCACCATTCATCACCATCATCATGCTCATTCATCACCATCATTAATCATCATCATCATCACATCATCACCATCATGCTCATCATCATCATCACCATCATAATTCATAATCATCACCATCATCACCATCATCATCATCACCATCATGCATCATCATCAATCACCATCATAATCATCATCATCATTCACCATCATAAATCACCATCACCATCATCATCACCATCATCATCCACCATCAATAATTCATTATCATAATCAACCATCATTATCATCACCATCATCACCATCAATCATCATAATCATCATCATCATCATCATTCATCATCATCCCCACCATGCTCATACATTCATCATCATCAGTCGATCATCATCATTCATCACCATCATCATCAACCACATCATAATCCATTCATCACCATCATAATCATTGTCATCATCATCATCACCATCAAATCATCATCATCATTAATCACCATCATAACCATCATGCATCATCACAATCAATCTCATCAATCACCATCATCATCCATCATCATCACAATCATCATAATCACCAAGATCATCACCATCACCTGATCACCCATCAATCATCAACAACCACCATCATTAATAATCCACCATCATCATCCATCATTCATCACCATCACATCATCATCATCATCATCACCATCACCATCACCACAACCACAAATCAGCAGCAGCATGCCCATCGGCCTGCTGGCCCTGACGATAGACACAAACACTTACAAATGAGTTATGTGGTAGGGAAATGGGCTCAATATGATACCATATGATATCATGTCATTTCATTAAAATATTTTATGATATCATGTGATGCCAGCAGGCTTTTACCAGGCTTAAAATGCCATTTACATACAATATTGAATTTGATGCAAATTTGTATTAATATCATATGATATCAATATGATATATGATAGTCTAAATATAAAAAAAGAGCCGGGAGAAGTATCAAAGCGAGTTTGCCGCATGCGTGCATCACAATCATCTAATCATCAAATCATCACATCATCATTCATCATCATCATCATTATCATTATCATCATCATCATGTCTCACTCCATAATAATCATCTCATTCATCATCATCATCACCCATCATCATGCATCATTCATCATTCATCATCATCATCAATCATCATTCATCTTAATCATAATCATCAGCATCATAGTCATAACATCATCATCCACCATTACCATCATCATCATCATCATCATCACCATCATAATCATTATCATAATTTCTCATCATCACCATTCATCCCATGCATCGATCACCATTCATCATCATCATAATCATCATCATCATTGTACCCATCATCATCATCATCATCATCATCACCACCATCATCATTATCATAATTCAAATCACCATATCATCATCATCATCACCATCATCATCATCATCATCACCATCATTATCACCATCATAATCATCATCATTAGACCATCACACATCATCCATCCACCATCATCATCATCATCATAATCATAATCAATAATCATCTATTACATCACCATCACACACCATCATCATAATCATCATCATTCATCATGCGCGATCATCATCATCATCATGCGATCAATTCATTGATCTCATCATCATCATCATTCCATCATCAGCTCATCATCATCATCACCATCATAATCATCATAATCATCATCATCACCATCATAATCATCATCATCACATCTCATCATCATCATCATGCATTTACCATTCATCAAAAACCATCATCATCATCATCTTGCTCACCATCATCACCTTCATAATCATTCATCATCATCATAATCATTTCATCATCATCACCCATTAATTCATTCATCACCATCATTTCACCATCATAATCATCATAATCATCATCATTTCATCATCATCATTCATGCATCATCATATCATCATCATCACCATCATAATCTCATCATCATCATCATCATCATCATCCATCATCATCCAATCATCATCATCATCACCATCATAATAATCATCATCATCATCATCATCAACCATCATAATCATTCTCATCATCATCATCACCATCACCATCATCACTCATCACCATGATCATCATCATTCATCATGCATGGTCATGTACCATCATCATCATCGATCATCAGGGTAAATAAAATCCATCTCATCAAATATCATCATCATCACCATCATAATCATGCACCATCAATAATATCAGTCATCATCATCATCATCCATCATCATCATCATCATCATCATCCATCATCATGATCATCATCATCATCATGCCATCATCCATTCACCATGCATGACAATCACCATCATCATCATCATCACATCACATGCATCATCATTCATCATCATCATCATTCATCATGTCTCATCATCTAATTCATCATCATCATCATCCATACATCATCAATCCTATCAATCACCATCATCGATCATCATCATATCATCATCATCATCATCTTATCAATCATCACCATTATCTTATTCATCAGCATCATCATCCCATAACATCATCATCATGGCACCAAACACATCATCATCATCACCATCATGAAATCAATCATCATCATCATCATCATCGTCACATCATCCATTCATTTCAAATCATGAATTCATCACATCATAATCATCATCAATCATCACATAATCATCATCATTCATCATCATTCATTATCATCATCATCATCACATCATCACAATTCATAATCATCATCACCATCATCATCATCATCATCATCATCATCATCACATCATCATCATCATCATTCATTCATCATACATCATAATCATCATCACCATTCAATATATCATCATCATGTCATCATCATCACATTCATCATCATCATCATCCATCATAATCATAATCATCATCATCATCATTGACCATCATCATCATCCCATCACCATCACATCACCACAACCACAAATCAAGGCAGCAAGCATGCCCATCGGCACTGCCTGCTGCCCTCGATAGACACAAACA
>JAJSRW010000408.1:0-27500 GCA_022414725.1 Microglena sp. YARC | reverse complement strand
TGCTTGTGTACATCTTTCAGGTGGATAGAGATCATTCACCCCCCCCCACCCACCCACCCACCCGCCCACCCACCCACCCACACACACACACACCACCACCACCACCTACCCACCCCCACAGAAGCACCCACCCTCACCTCTGTCCCCTTCCCCACCCATTGCCACCGCTGAAGCACCCACCATCACCCTGTCCCCTTCCCCACCCCCCACCCCCCACCCCGACAGAAGCACCCACACTATCCCCTGTCCCCTTCACCACCCGTTGCCACCACAGAAGCACCCACCCTCACCCCTGTCTCCTTCCCCACCCCCCACCCCCACAGAAGCACCCTCCCTCACCCCTATCCCCTTCACCACCCGTTGCCACAGCAGAAGCTACCACCCACAACCACGTCCCTTTCCCCGGCCCCCACCCCCACAAAAGCACCCACCCTCACCCCTATCCCCTTCACCACCCGTTGCCACCGTAGAAGCTACCACCCACAACCCTGTCCCTTTCCCGGCCCCCACCCCCACAGAAGCACCCACCCTCACCCCTGTCCCATTCCCCACCCCCACCCCCCCACCCCCACCCCCACAGAAGCACCCACCCTCACCCCTGTCCCCTTCCCCATCCCCCACCCCCCCACCCCACAGAAGCACCCACCCTCACCCCTGTCCCCTTCCCCACCCCCCACCCCCACCCCCACCCCTGTCCCCTTCACCACCCCCCACCCCCCATCCCCACAGAGAAGCACCCACCCTCACCCCTGTCCCCTTCACCACCCCCCACCCCCCACCCCCACAGAATCACCCACCCTCATTCCTGTCCCCTTCTTCACCCTTTGCCACCGCAGGTGCCTGTTTACATCTTCCAGGTGGATAGAGATCATGCGTTGCTCCTGGATGAGCAGTACAGTGCCCGGGCTCTTGAAGACATGATTGTGGTGGTGCACAACACAGCCAGGCAGTGAGTACTGTGTGTGTATGTGGGTGTGGGTGGTGGTGGGGGTGTGTGTGGGTGGGTGGTGGTGGGGCATGGACTAAGCCCACTATGATTGTCGTGGTGCACAACACAGCCAGGCAGTGAGTACTGTGTGTGTATGTGGGTGTGGGTGGTGTGTGTGTGGGTGGGGTGTGTGTGTGGGGGGCATGGACTAAGCCCACTATGATTGTCGTGGTGCACAACACAGCCAGGCAGTGAGTACTGTGTGTGTATGTGGGTGTGGGTGGTGGTGGTGGTGGTGGTGGTGGGGGGGGGGGGGGGGGGGGGGGGCATGGACTAAGCCCACTATGATTGTCGTGGTGCACAACACAGCCAGGCAGTGAGTACTGTGTGTGTATGTGGGTGTGGGTGGTGGTGGGTGGGTGGGTGGGGTAGCCCTCACACCTTACGCATCATGTCCACAAACACAGCCAGGCAGAAAGTACTCAGTGTTTCTGTGTGCGTGGGTGTGTGGGGAGGTGGTAGTGGGGGGGGGGGGGGGGGGGGGGGGGGGGGCAGTCCTTATACCTTACGCATCATGCCCACAACACAGCTAGGCAGGAAGTACTCCGTGTTTCTGTGTGCGTGGGTGTGTGGGGAGGTGTGTGTGTGTGGGGGGGGGGGGGGGGGGGGGGTAGCCCTTACACTTTACGCATCATGTCCACAACACAGCTAGGCAGGAAGTGCTCTGTGTTTCTGTGTGTGTGTGTGTGTGTGTGTGTGTGGGGGGGGGGGGGGGGGGGGGGGGGGGGCCTTACCTCTTGAACTATACCCACTATGATTGTGGTGGTGCACAACACAGCCAGACATCGAGTACTGTGTTGTGTGTGTGACGGACCAGTGTGTGTGTGGGGGGGGGGGGGGGGGGGGGGGGGGAGCCCTTGGACCTTCAAGCCCAAAGGAATGATGTGTGGCAGTGCGATGGTCCCCTGCCCTAAACCCTTAACCCTAAACCCCGAACCCTATAGTGATGAGCCTACCACTGGCATGATGTGAGGCAGCGCGATGGTCCCCCGTCCTAAACCCTGAAACCTAAACCCTAAACCCTGAACCCCAAACCCGAAACCATGCACCCTAAACCATGAACCCCAAACCATGAACCCTAAACCCCGAAGCAGGTAGTGATGAGCAGCCCACTGGCATGATGTGTGACAGCGCAATGGTCCCCTGTCCTCCCACCTACCACCACAACACCACCCAATATACAGCACCCATACCCCCACCCCCACCCCACATCCCCACCCCCACCCACTCACCCTATATGCCCTATAGCATCCCCCGCCCTAAACCCTGAACCCCAAATCCTGAACCTTCAACCCCAAACCCTATAGTGATGAGCAGCCCACTGGCATGATGTGTGGAAGCGCGATGGTCCCCTGTCATCTCTCCCCCCCACCACTACTACCACCACAACACCACAACAACACCCTATATACAGCACCCATACCTCCTCCACCCACACCCACCCACACCCTATATGCCCTATAGCATCCCCCGCCCTAAACCCTGAACCCTAAACCCCAAACCCTAGAGTGATGAGCAGCCCACTGGCATGATGTGAGGCAGCGCGATGGTCCCCCGTCATAAACCCTGAACCCTAAACACTAGACCCTAAACCATGAACCTCAAACCATGAACCCTAAACCATGAACCCTAAACCCCAAACCCTATAGTGATGAGCAGCCCACTGGCATGATGTGTGGCAGTGCGATGGTCCCCCGTCCTCTCTCCCCACTCAAGGAGGCCCTAGCTGCCGTCCTGACCCAGCTGGGCGGCATCCTGCCCCCCCACTTGGGCTACGACCCCCTGCGCAAAGAGGTCACCCACGACTGGCTGTGGTCAGTCGGAGCACACCCCATGTCGTTCACATCCAATGGTAGGTGTAGGTCTTGTTGAAACCTAGTTGCTTGTGCGCTGATCTGAATGTTCACCAACCACCACTCACCTCCGCCCCCCCTTCACATAATGACCTGCCCACAAACACTCCCCCCCTCCCCCCCCCCCCCCCCGCCCCCCAATATCAACCTCCAAACTACCCCTCGGAGCACACCCCATGTCATTCACATCCAATGGTAGGTGTAGGTATTGTTGACACCTAGTCGTTTGTTCGCTCACCTGTATGCTCCCCAATATCAACCTGCAGAACCCCCCCCACACGCACACGCCCACCCACCCCAATCTCCCTCTCTCACACCCACACACACCTCCACTCCCCTTCACACATCAACCTGCAGAACCCCCAAACACGCACACGCCCCGCCCCCCCAATATCAACCTGCAGAACCCCCCCCACACGCACACGCCCCCCCCCCCCAATATCAACCTGCAGAACCCCCCACACACGCACACGCCCCCCGCCCCCCAATATCAACCTGCAGAACCCCCCACACACGCACACGCCCCCCGCCCCCCAATATCAACCTCACAACCACCCCTCGGAGTACACTCCATGTCGTTCACATCCAATGGTAGGTGTAGGTCTTGTTGACACCCAGTCGTGTGTGGCTATGGTCAGCATGTGGCTGTGGGCAGTAGGAGCACACCCCATGCCGTTCACATCCAATGGTATGTGTAGGTCTTGTTGACACCTAGTTGCTTGTGCGCTCATCTGAATGTTCACCAACCACCACTCAACTCCGCCCCCCTTCACATATCGACCTGCCCACACACACTCACCTCCCCCCCCCACGCCCACCTCACCCGCCCCCCAGAATCAACCTCCCAACCACCCCTTACCCAAACCCTAAGCCCTAAACCCTAAACCACCCCACACCTCCAACCCCCTTCCCTACATCAACCTTCCCAAACGCACTCACCTTCCCCCACCCCATCCCCCTATATCAACCTCACAACCACCCCTCACCTGAATAATGAACCCTTAACCACCCCTCACCTCCAACCCCCTCCCTACATGGACCTTCCCAAACGCACTCACCTTCCCCCACCCCATCCCCCTATATCAACCTCACAATCACCCCTCACCTGAATCATGAATCCTTAACCACCCCTCACCTCCAACCCCCCTCCCTACATGGACCTGCCCAAACGCACTCACCTTCCCCCACCCCATCCCCCTATATCAACCTCACAAACCACCCCTCACCTCCAACCCCCTCCCTACATGGACCTGCCCAGACGCACTCACCTTCCCCCACCCCATCCCCCTATATCAACCTCACAACCACCCCTCACCTCCAACCCTCCTCCCTACATGGACCTGCCCAGACGCACTCACCTTCCCCCACCCCATCCCCCTATATCAACCTCACAACCACCCCTCACCTGAATCATGAACCCTTAACCACCTTCACCTCCAACCCCCCTCCCTACATGGACATGCCCAAACGCACTCACCTTCCCCCCACCCCATCCCCCTATATCAACCTCACAATCACCCCTCACCTGAATCATGAACCCTTAACCACCCCTCACCTCCAACCCCCTTCCCTACATGGACTTGCCCAAACGTACTCACCTTCCCCCACCCCATCCCCCTATATCAACCTCACAACCACCCCTCACCTGAATCATGAACCCTTAACCACCGCTCACCACCAACCCCCCTCCCTACATCAACCTTCCCAAACGCTCTCACCTTTCCCCACCCCATCCCCCTATATCAACCTCACAACCACCCCTCACCTAAATCATGAACCCTTAACCACCCTTCACCTCCAACCCCCCTCCCTACATGGACATGCCCAAACCCACTCACCTTCCCCCACCCCATCCCCCTATATCAACCTCACAACCACCCCTCACTGAATCATGAACCCTTAACCACCCCTCACCTCCAACCCCCCTCCCTACATGGACCTTTCCAAACGCACTCACCTTCCCCCACCCCATCCCCCTATATCAACCTCACAACCACCCCTCACCTGAATCATGAACCTATAACCACCCCTCACCTCCAACCCCCCTCCCTACATCGACCTGCCCAAACGCACTCACCTTCCCCCACCCCATCCCCCTATATCAACCTCACAACCACCCCTCACCTGAATCATAACCCTTAACCACCCCTCACCTCCAATCCCCCTCCCTAAATCGACCTGACTAAACACACTAACCTTCACCCCCCCCCCCCCCCTCTGATATCAACCTCCCGAGCACCCTAATCTTCAAAGCACCCCCCCCCCCCAACCTGCCCAACCCCAACCTGCTGAAACACACTCACCTCCCCCCCACCCCCCAACCCCCTCTGACAGCAACTTCCCGACCACCCCTAACCTCCAAAACAAAAACAAGAACCTTGCAGGTCAGGAGTGCTCTGCCATTCAGCGTTTGCTTGCACTGGGGCCAACCACCACTAGGGGAGCCAACACAACCTCAAACGCGTCCCAAACGACCTCAAACGACCACAAACGACCTCAAACAACCTCAAACAACCTCAAACGCGTCTCAAACACATACGTACCACTAAGTCAATACCCGCCCCAACAGGTCAGGAGTGCTCGGCCATTCAGCGTTTGCTTGCACTGGGGCCAACCACCACTAGGGGAGCTAACACAACCTCAAACGCGTCTCAAACGACCACAAACGACCTTGAACAACCTCAAACAACCTCAAATGTGTCTCAAACACAAACATACCACTTGGTAAATACATATCCCAACGGGTCTGAAGTTCTTGGCTATTCAGCGTTTATTTGCACAGGGGCGAACCACCAATAGGGGAGCTAACACAACCTCAAACGCGTCTCAAACACAAATGTACCACTAAGTCAATACCCGCCCCAACAGGTCAGGAGTGCTCGGCCATTCAGCTTTTGCTTGCACTGGGGCCAACCACCACTAGGGGAGCTAACACAACCTCAAACGCGTCTCAAACGACCACAAACGACCTTAAACAACCTCAAACAACCTCAAATGTGTCTCAAACACAAACATACCACTTGGTAAATACATATCCCAACGGGTCTGAAGTTCTTGGCTATTCAGCGTTTATTTGCACAGGGGCGAACCACCAATAGGGGAGCTAACACAACCTCAAACGCGTCTCAAACACAAATGTACCACTAAGTCAATACCCGCCCCAACAGGTCAGGAGTGCTCGGCCATTCAGCGTTTGCTTGCACTGGGGCCAACCACCAATAGGGGAGCTAACACAACCTCACACACATCTCAAACACATATCAAACACAAACATAAAACCAAGTAAATAACAACCCCCCACAGGTCAGGAGTACTTGGCCATTCAGCGTGATGCTCTGGGGCGCAGCTACCAATACGGAAGCTAGCACAATTACACAACCTCACACTCATCTCAAACACATCTCAAACACGAACGCAACACTGAGTCAATAACAACCCCCACAGGTCAGGAGTTCTCGGCCATTCAGCGTGACGCTCGGGGGCGCAGCTACTTGCTAGATGCCTTGGACTCATCCATTGACATTGTAAATCGCAGCATCCTCAAAGCACAGGCAGCCAGTAACCACAACCTCAAAAACGACCACTATATGTTTTTGAACACTGCCTCAGCCCCCCCAAAAACACCATACGTCTTCCAACACTGCCTCAAACTCAAACACAAACACAACCCCCACAGGTCAGGAGTACTCGGCCGTTCAGCGTGATGCTCTGGGTCGCAGCTACTTGCTAAATGCCTTGGACTAACATCAGTTTGCTAGGTGCCTTGGACTAACATCAGTTTGCTAGGTGCCTTGGACTATCATCAGTTTGCTAGGTGCCTTGGACTAACATCAGTTTGCTAGGTGCCTTGGACTAACATCAGTTTGCTAGGTGCCTTGGACTAACATCAGTTTGCTAGGTGCCTTGGACTAACATCAGTTTGCTAGGTGCCTTGGACTAACATCAGTTTGCTAGGTGCCTTGGACTAACATCAGCACATAAAATGTCCACTGCATGTGGACTCTGGACTGGTTGGACAGTTGATGAGCTGATGTGGACTGATGTGGACTCTGGACTGAGACCAGTCTGCGATTGACGATGTCAACTGGACTCATCCATTGACATTGTTAATCGCAGCATCCTTAAACACATATCCAACAGGAACTGAACACTAACTCAACAACGCCAACAGGTCAGGAGTACTCGGCCATTCAGCGCTTGCTTGCACTGGGGCGCAGCTACTAATAGGGGAGCTATAAGAATTGCACAACCTTGAACACAAACACAAGACGTCTTCAAACACAGCCTCAACCACAAACACAGACACAAACCCAACCGGTCAGGAGCACTCGGCCATTCAGCGTGTCGCTCTGGGGCGCAGCTATTGACATCGTCAATCGTGGAATCCTCAAACTACAGTCAGCCAGGAAGCACAACCTCAAAGACAAGAGCACAACCTCAACCACAAAATGTCTTCAAACTCAGCCTTAACCTCAAACACTAACTCAACAACCCCCACAGGTCAGGAGTTCTTGGCCATTCAGCGTTTGCTTGCACTGGGGCCAACCACCAATAGGGGAGCTAATGCAACCTCAAACTCATCTCAAACACATCTCAAACACTAACACAACACAAACTCAACAACCCCAACAGGTCAGGAGTACTCAGCCATTCAGCGTGATGCTCTGGGGCGCAGCTACTTGCTAGAATCCTTGGACTCATCCATTGTCAACGTCAATCGCGAAATCCTCAAACTACAGGCAGCCAGTAAGCTTAACCTCGAAAACGACCACAATACGTCAAAAACGACCACAATACGTTTGGTCGAACACAGCCTCAGCCTCAAAACGACCACAATACGTCTTCGAACACAGCATCAACCTCGAACACAGCATCAACCTCGAACACAGCATCAACCTCGAACAAAGCATCAACCTCGAACACAGCATCAACCTCGAACACAGCATCAACCTCGAACTCAGCATCAACCTCGAAAACTAAGTCAATAACTCCAACAGGTCAGGAGTACTTGGCAATTCAGCGTGGTGCTCTGGGTCCAATCACCAACACGGGAGCTAACACAATTACACAAACACAAACACATCTCAAACACGAACATAAGCTAGGGGAGCTAACACAACCTCAGACACATCTCAAACAAGAACACAACACTAACTCAATAACCACCACAGGGCAGGAGTTCTTGGCCATTCAGCGTGATGCTCTGGGGCCAACCCCACCAATACGGGAGGTAACACAATTACACAACCTCAAACACATCTCAAACACAAAGCTAACACAAGGTGAATAACAACCCCCCACAGGTCAGGAGTACTCGGCCATTCAGCGTGATGCTCTGGGGCGCAGCTACCTATTCAGCGTGATGCTCTGGGGGGCAGCTACTTGCTAGATGCATTGAACTCATCCATTGACATTGTCGATCGTGGAATCCTCAAACTACAGGCAGCCAGTAACCACAACCTAAAAACGACCACAATACGTTTTTGAAAACGGCCTCAGCCCCCCCCCAAAACACCATACGTCTTCCAACACTGCCTCAAACTCAAACACAAACACAAACGCCACAGGTCAGGAGTACTCGGCCATTCAGCGTGACGCTCTGGGGCGCAGCTACTTGCTAGATGCCTTGGACTCATCCATTGACATCGTCAATAGCGGAATCCTAAAACTGCGGGCGGCCAGGACCACACACAGGCTCCACAAGCATGTAGTCAAGTCCAAGGTGGGTAATTAATATATGTAATTTGGTATCGTATTAAATTTAATATTGTATTTGATTTTATATATTTAATATATGTAACCCCAACAAGCATGTAGTCAAGTCGAAGGTGGGTATTTAATATATGTAATTTAATATCGTATTGAATTTAATATTGTATTTGATTTAATATATTTAATCTACACAAGCATGTTGTCAAGTCCTAGGTGGGTATTTTGTATATTGTATTTAATTTAATACATGTAACCTCATCAAGCATGCTGTCAAGTCAAGGTGGGTATTTAATATATTTTAATTTAATTTATTGTATTCAATTTAATATTGTATTTGATTTAATCTATTTAACCTGCGCAAGCACGTATTTAAGACTAAGGTGGGTATTCAATCATGTTTTCAATATTGCATTGAATTAAATATATTTAAGCTGCAAAAGCACGTAGTCAAGTCTTACGTGGGTGTTTAATCACATTAAATTTAATATTGTATGTTATTTAATATATTTAACCTGCACAAGCCCGAAGTCAAGTCCTAGGTGGGTATTCAATCATATTTGTAATGTTGCATTTAATTTAATTTATTAAAGCTGCACAAGCATGTTGTCAAGTCCTAGGAGGGTATTTAATCATATTTTAATATTGCATGGAATCATTTGTATTTAAGTTACACAAGCATGTAGTCAAGTCCTAGGAGGGTATTTAATCGTATGTTTAATATTGCATGGAATCATATATATTGAATTTACACAAGCATGAAGTCAAGTCTAAGGTAGGTATTTAATCATATTTTAATATTGCATGGAATCATATATATTGAAGTTACGCAAGCATGTTGTCAAGTCCAAGGTGGGTATTTAATATAGGTGAGCGGAGTAAGCAAGGTCAGCATTATTTATTCAATGTTATATTCTTCATTCCCCTTAGCCCCTTTCAGTGATATACAATGGTCTAGTGGTAGACCAGATCGCTTGAGGATGAAGAGTCGGGGGTTCGACTCCCCCTTCGGTCGCTCTTGGCGTTGCAGGTCGTCGTCAACCGCGATGGTAGCTTGTCCAGTTGAGGTAGGAGGCCGCTCCCCACCCGCGTACGACGGGCTCCCTTAACACCACGCCCCACCAGGCGTTATCATTACCTTTTGTTTCATTCCCCCCTCCTGCAAACATCCCATAATGTTATTATGGCTTCCAGTTCGGTGACTATAGCTAGCTCCCGCTTACACTGTGGTGTCCTTAACTTCACGTCCTGTGAGTAACTGTATTACACGGATGTAACAATTTCAATTTCAATTTCAATTTTTGCTTCAAGTTGATCAGCATACTCTCTATCAGCCCTCAGGCTGTGCACAGTAAGCAAGGGCGACATAATTGCATAACAAATATTCTTCATTCCCCCCTCCTGCAAACATCCCATAATGTAGTTATGGCTTCAAGTTGATCAGCATACTCTCAATCAGCCCTCAGGCTGTCCACCGTCAGTGTGCGGAGTAAGCATGGGCGGCATAATTGCATAACATATTCTTCACCCCCCTCCTGCGAACATTCAATTACATTCTTTTTCTTCTGGTTCATCTACACGCTCTATCGCTCTATCAGCCCTCAGGCTGTCCACCGTCAGTGTGCAGAGTAAACATGGGTGGCAGCACTGTATAAAACATTCTTCACCCCCCTCCTGCGTGCACTCCATAATGTAGTAATGGCTTCCAGCTGTAAGCTTCTGGTTCATCTGCATCGTCTATCGCTCTATCAGCCCTCAGGCTGTCCACCGTCAGTGTGCGGAGTAAACATGGGTGGCAGCACTGTATAAAACATTCTCCACCCCCCTCCTGCGTGCACTCCATAATGTAGTAATGGCTTCCAGCTGTAAGCTTCTGGTTCATCTGCATCGTCTATCGCTCTATCAGCCCTCAGGCTCTCCATCGTCAGTGTGTGGAGTAAACATGGGTGGCAGCACTGTATAAAATATTCTCCACCCCCCTCCTGCGTGCACTCCATAATGTAGTAATGGCTTCCAGCTGTAAGCTTCTGGTTCATCTGCATTGTCTATCGCTCTATCAGCCCTCAGGCTGTCCACCGTCAGTGTGCGGAGTAAACATGGGTGGCAGCACTGTATAAAACATTCTCCACCCCCCTCCTGCGTGCACTCCATAATGTAGTAATGGCTTCCAGCTGTAAGCTTCTGGTTCATCTGCACCGTCTATCGCTCAATCAGCCCTCAGGCTGTTCACCGTCTAGTAGCTGGCCACGTCTGTGTGTGCGGAGTAAACATGGTCGTCATCATTGAAAACAGCAGTTTGCAGCAGTGTTTTTTATTTCAGATTTCTGTTGTCCAGGTTGAGTAGCTACTTGGGCTACTCAACCCTGATTTCAGGATAGTTGCGTAGCCATCGCATGGCGGAGCGCGAAGCGCGGAGCCTGGGGGGGTCGGGGGGCAGCGCGTCTCGATATCGGGGGGTCCGGGGGGTGTAGCCGTCTAAGGAATGGCGACTGAATGGCGGCGCGTCGTCAAAAAATGAAACACTGATTGAATACAGCAGTATGCAGCACGCACTTGCGAACAGAAACAATCAAGGCTTCTGGCTGTAAGCTTCTAGTTCATCTGCAAATTTCAATTTCAATTTCAACAGCAGGGACCTGCAAATAATGTGATTTTGACCAAAGGCCAGTATGAAATCATATGGTACCGTACAATTTTTTTTTTTTCATATGACGACATGATATCATATTGCCGGCTTCATGTGACGGCATGATATCATATTGCCGGCTTCATATGACGACATGATATCATATTGCCGGCTTCATATGACGACATGATATCATATTGCAGTTCATATGACGACATGATATCATATTGCCATTCAAATGACGACATGATATCATATTGCCGTTCATATGACGACATGATATCATATTGCCGTTCATATGACGACATGATATGATATTGCCGGCTTCATATGACGACATGATATCATATTGCCGGCTTCATATGACGACATGATATCATATTGCCGTTCATATGACGACATGATATCATATTGCCGTTCATATGACGACATGATATCATATTGCCGGCTTCATATGACGACATGATATCATATTGCCGTTCATATGACGACATGATATCATATTGCCATTCATATGACGACATGATATCATATTGCCGGCTTCATATGACGACAAGATATCATATTGCCATTCATATGACGACATGATATCATACTGCCGTTCATATGACGACATGATATCATATTGCCGTTCATATGACGACATGATATCATATTGCCGTTCATATCACGACATGATATCATATTGCCGTTCATATGACGACATGATATCATATTGCCGGCTTCATATGACGGCATGATATCATATTGCCGTTCATATCACGACATGATATCATATTGCCGTTCATATGACGACATGATATCATATCGCCGTTCATATGACGACATGATATCATATTGCCGGCTTCATATGACGACATGATATCATATTCCCGGCTTCATATGACGACATGATATCATATTGCCGTTCATATGACGACATGATATCATATTGCGGCTTCATTATGACGACATGATATCATATTGCCGTTCATATGACGACATGATATCATATTGCCTTCATATGACGACATGATATCATATTGCCGTTCATATGACGACATGATATCATATTGCCGTTCATATGACGACATGATATCATATTGCCGTTCATATGACGACATGATATCATATTGCCGTTCATATGACGACATGATATCATATTGCCGTTCATATGACGACATGATATCATATTGCCGTTCATATGACGACATGATATCATATTGCTTCATATGACGACATGATATCATATTGCCGTTCATATGACGACATGATATCATATTGCCGCTTCATATGACGACATGATATCATATTGCCGTTCATATGACGACATGATATCATATTGCCTCATATGACGACATGATATCATATTGCCGGTTCATATGACGACATGATATCATATTGCCGTTCATATGACGACATGATATCATATTGCCGTTCATATGACGACATGATATCATATTGCCGGCTTCATATGACGACATGATATCATATTGCCGTTCATATGACGACATGATATCATATTGCCGTTCATATGACGACATGATATCATATTGCCGTTCATATGACGACATGATATCATATTGCCTTCATATGACGACATGATATCATATTGCCGTTCATATGACGACATGATATCATATTGCCGGCTTCATATGACGACATGATATCATATTGCCGTTCATATGACGACATGATATCATATTGCCGTCATATGACGACATGATATCATATTGCCGTTCATATATTGATATCTTCATATGACGACATGATATCATATTTTCATATGACGACATGATATCATATTGCCGTTCATATGACGAATGATATCATATTGCCGTTCATATGACGACATGATATCATATTGCCGTTCATATGACGACATGATATCATATTGCCGCTTCATATGACGACATGATATCATATTGCCGGCTTCATATGACGACATGATATCATATTGCCGGCTTCATATGACGACATGATATCATATTGCCGCTTTCATATGACGACATGATATCATATTGCCGGCTTCATATGACGACATGATATCATATTGCCGCTTCATATGACGACATGATATCATATTGCCGGCTTTCATATGACGACATGATATCATATTGCCGCTTCATATGACGACATGATATCATATTGCCGGCTTCATATGACGACATGATATCATATTGCCGCTTCATATGACGACATGATATCATATTGCCGTTCATATGACGACATGATATCATATTGCCGGCTTCATATGACGACATGATATCATATTGCCGCTTCATATGACGACATGATATCATATTGCCGCTTCATATGACGACATGATATCATATTGCCGTTCATATGACGACATGATATCATATTGCCGCTTCATATGACGACATGATATCATATTGCCGGTTCATATGACGACATGATATCATATTGCCGGCTTCATATGACGACATGATATCATATTGCCCGTTCATATGACGACATGATATCATATTGCGTTCATATGACGACATGATATCATATTGCCGCTTCATATGACGACATGATATCATATTGCCGTTCATATGACGACATGATATCATATTGCCGTTCATATGACGACATGATATCATATTGCCGCTTCATATGACGACATGATATCATATTGCCGTTCATATGACGACATGATATCATATTGCCGGCTTCATATGACGACATGATATCATATTGCCGTTCATATGACGACATGATATCATATTGCCGTTCATATGACGACATGATATCATATTGCCGGTTCATATGACGACATGATATCATATTGCCGTTCATATGACGACATGATATCATTTGTTCATATGACGACATGATATCATATTGCCGCTTCATATGACGACATGATATCATATTGCCGGCTTCATATGACGACATGATATCATATTGCCGGCTTCATATGACGACATGATATCATATTGCCGCTTCATATGACGACATGATATCATATTGCCTTCATATGACGACATGATATCATATTGCCGGCTTCATATGACGACATGATATCATTGCCGTTCATATGACGACATGATATCATATTGCCGTTCATATGACGACATGATATCATATTGCCCGCTTCATATGACGACATGATATCATATTGCCGGCTTCATATGACGACATGATATCATATTGCCGCTTCATATGACGACATGATATCATATTGCCGGCTTCATATGACGACATGATATCATATTGCCGCTTCATATGACGACATGATATCATATTGCCGGCTTCATATGACGACATGATATCATATTGCATGATATCATATTGCCGCTTCATATGACGACATGATATCATATTGCCGGCTTCATATGACGACATGATATCATATTGCCGCTTCATATGACGACATGATATCATATTGCCGGCTTCATATGACGACATGATATCATATTGCCGTTCATATGACGACATGATATCATATTGCCGGTTCATATGACGACATGATATCATATTGCCGTTCATATGACGACATGATATCATATTGCGGCTTCATATGACGACATGATATCATATTGCCGGCTTCATATGACGACATGATATCATATTGCCGTTCATATGACGACATGATATCATATTGCCGGCTTCATATGACGACATGATATCATATTGCCGGCTTCATATGACGACATGATATCATATTGCCGGCTTCATATGACGACATGATATCATATTGCCGTTCATATGACGACATGATATCATATTGCCGGCTTCATATGACGACATGATATCATATTGCCGTTCATATGACGACATGATATCATATTGCCGGCTTCATATGACGACATGATATCATATTGCCGGTTCATATGACGACATGATATCATATTGCCGGTTCATATGACGACATGATATCATATTGCCGGCTTCATATGACGACATGATATCATATTGCCGCTTCATATGACGACATGATATCATATTGCCGGCTTCATATGACGACATGATATCATATTGCCGGCTTCATATGACGACATGATATCATATTGCCGCTTCATATGACGACATGATATCATATTGCCGGCTTCATATGACGACATGATATCATATTGCCGCTTCATATGACGACATGATATCATATTGCCGGCTTCATATGACGACATGATATCATATTGCCGTTCATATGACGACATGATATCATATTGCCGGCTTCATATGACGACATGATATCATATTGCCGGCTTCATATGACGACATGATATCATATCATATGACGACATGATATCATATTGCCGGCTTCATATGACGACATGATATCATATTGCCGGCTTCATATGACGACATGATATCATATTGCCGCTTCATATGACGACATGATATCATATTGCCGGCTTCATATGACGACATGATATCATATTGCCGTTCATATGACGACATGATATCATATTGCCGGCTTCATATGACGACATGATATCATATTGCCGTTCATATGACGACATGATATCATATTGCCGTTCATATGACGACATGATATCATATTGCCGCTTCATATGACGACATGATATCATATTGCCGGCTTCATATGACGACATGATATCATATTGCCGGCTTCATATGACGACATGATATCATATTGCCGGCTTCATATGACACATGATATCATATTGCCGGTTCATATGACGACATGATATCATATTGCCGTTCATATGACGACATGATATCATATTGCCGTTCATATGACGACATGATATCATATTGCCGTTCATATGACGACATGATATCATATTGCCGTTCATATGACGACATGATATCATATTGCCGGTTCATATGACGACATGATATCATATTGCCGGCTTCATATGACGACATGATATCATATTGCCGTTCATATGACGACATGATATCATATTGCCGGCTTCATATGACGACATGATATCATATTGCCGCTTTCATATGACTGACATGATATCATATTGCCGGCTTCATATGACGACATGATATCATATTGCCGTTCATATGACGACATGATATCATATTGCCGCTTCATATGACGACATGATATCATATTGCCGCTTCATATGACGACATGATATCATATTGCCGCTTCATATGACGACATGATATCATATTGCCGGCTTCATATGACGACATGATATCATATTGCCGGCTTCATATGACGACATGATATCATATTGCCGGCTTCATATGACGACATGATATCATATTGCCGGCTTCATATGACGACATGATATCATATTGCCGGCTTCATATGACGACATGATATCATATTGCCGGCTTCATATGACGACATGATATCATATTGCCGTTCATATGACGACATGATATCATATCATATGACGACATGATATCATATTGCCGGCTTCATATGACGACATGATATCATATTGCCGGCTTCATATGACGACATGATATCATATTGCCGGCTTCATATGACGACATGATATCATATTGCCGGCTTCATATGACGACATGATATCATATTGCCGGCTTCATATGACGACATGATATCATATTGCCGGCTTCATATGACGACATGATATCATATTGCCGTTCATATGACGACATGATATCATATTGCCGGCTTCATATGACGACATGATATCATATTGCCGTTCATATGACGACATGATATCATATTGCCGTTCATATGACGACATGATATCATATTGCCGGCTTCATATGACGACATGATATCATATTGCCGCTTCATATGACGACATGATATCATATTGCCGGCTTCATATGACGACATGATATCATATTGCCGTTCATATGACGACATGATATCATATTGCCGTTCATTATGACGACATGATATCATATTGCCGGCTTCATATGACGACATGATATCATATTGCCGGCTTCATATGACGACATGATATCATATTGCCGTTCATATGACGACATGATATCATATTGCCGGCTTCATATGACGACATGATATCATATTGCCGTTCATATGACGACATGATATCATATTGCCGGCTTCATATGACGACATGATATCATATTGCCGTTCATATGACGACATGATATCATATTGCCGCTTCATATGACGACATGATATCATATTGCCGGCTTCATATGACGACATGAATATCATATTGCCGGCTTCATATGACGACATTGATATCATATTGCCGGCTTCATATGACGACATGATATCATATTGCCGGCTTCATATGACGACATGATATCATATTGCCGGCTTCATATGAACGACATGATATCATATTGCCGTTCATATGACGACATGATATCAATATTGCGGCTTCATATGACGACATGATATCATATTGCCGTTCATATGACGACATGATATCAATTGCCGTTCATATGACGACATGATATCATATTGCCGGCTTCATATGACGACATGATATCATATTGCATGATATCATATTGCGCTTCATATGACGACATGATATCATATTGCCGGCTTCATATGACGACATGATATCATATTGCCTTTCATATGACGACATGATATCATATTGCTGTTCATATGACGACATGATATCAATATTGCCGGCTTCATATGACGACATGATATCATTCATTGCGACAGATATCATATGACGACATGATATCATATTGCCGGCTTCATATGACGACATGATATCATATTGCCGTTCATATGACGACATGATATCATATTGCCGGCTTCATATGACGATATCATATGATATCATATTGCCGGCTTCATATGACGAACATGATATCATATTGCCGGGCATTCATATGACGACATGATATCATATTGCGTCGGCTTCAATATGACGACATGATATCATATTGCCGGCTTCATATTGACGACATGATATCATATTGCCAGCTTCATATGACGACATGATATCATATTGCGGCTTCATATGACGACATGATATCATATTGCCATGTTCATATATGACGACATGATATCATATTGCCGTTCATATGACGACATGATATCATATTGCCGCTTCATATGACGACATGATATCATATTGCTTCATATGACGGACATGCTTTCATATGACGACATGATATCATATTGCCGGCTTCATATGACGACATTGATATCATATTGCCGGCTTCATATGACGACATGATATCATATTGCCGCTTCATATGACGACATGATATCATATTGCCGGCTTCATATGACGACATGATATCATATTGCCATGCTTTCATATGACGACGAATCATATTTCATATGATATCATATATGCCGTTCATATGACGACATGATATCATATTGCCGGCTTCATATGACGGACATGATATCATATAATTGCCCGCTTCATATGATATCATATTGCCGTTCATATGACGACATGATATCATATTGCCGGCTTCATTATGACGACATGATATCATATTGCGGCTTCATATGACGACATGATATCATATTGCCGGCTTCATATGACATGACATTGATATCATATTGCGTTCATATGACGACATGATATCATATTGCCTTCATATGACGACATGATATTCATATTGCCATCATATTGACGACATGATATCATATTGCATTGGCTTCATATGACGACATATATCATATTGCCGGCTTCATATGACGACATGATATCATATTGCCGGCTTCATATGACGGACATGATATCATATTGCCGGCTTCATATGACGACATCATGATATCATATGCCGTTCATATGAGACATGATATCATATTGCCGGCTTCATATGACGACATGATATCATATTGCTTCATATGACGACATGATATCATATTGCCGGCTTCATATGACGACATGACGACATGAATCATATTGCCGTCATATGACTCGACATGATATCATATTGCCGGCTTCATATGACGACATGATATCATATTGCCGTTCATATGACGACATTGATATTCATATTGCCGGCTTCATATGACGACATGATATCATATTTGCCGCTTCATATGACGACATGATATCATATTGCCGTTCATATGACGACATGATATCATATTGCCCTTCAGCTTTATGACGACATGATATCATATTGTTCATATGTCATTCATATGACGACATGATATCATATTGCCGGCTTCATATGACGACATGATATCATATTGCCAGTTCATATGACGATCAATGCCGATATCATATATATTGCCGGCTTCATATGACGACATGATATCATATTGCCGGCTTCATATGACGCATTTCATATGACGACATGATATCATATTGCCGCTTCATATGACGACATGATATCATATTGCCGTTCATATGACGACATGATATCATTATTGCCGGTTCATATGACGACATGATATCATATTGCCGGTTCATATGACGACATGATATCATATTGCCGTTCATATGACGACATGATATCATATTGCCGTTCATATGACGACATGATATCATATTGCCGGCTTCATATGACGACATGATATCATATTGCCGCTTCATATGACGACATGATATCATATTGCCGCTTCATATGACGACATGATATCATATTGCCTTCTATGACGACATGATATCATATTGCCGTTCATATGACGACATGATATCATATTGCCGCTTCATATGACGACATGATATCATATTGCCGTTCATATGACGACATGATATCATATTGCCGGCTTCATATGACACATGATTATCATATGCGTTCACTATGACGACATGATATCATATTGCCGGCTTCATATGACGACATGATCATATTGCCGGCTTCAATATGACGACATGATATATCATATTGCCGGCTTCATATGACGACATGCATATTTGATTGCCCTTCATATAACGACATGATATCATATTGCCGTTCACTTATGACGACATGATATGACGACATATGCCGTTCATATCATACATATTGCCGCTTCATATGACGACATGATATCATATTGCCGTTCATTCGTAACATATGACGACATGATATCATATTGCCGTTCATATGACACATGATATCAATTGCTTCATATGACACATCATATCATGATATCATATTGCCATTCTATCATGATATAGTATGACGACATGATATCATATTGTATTCATGATATATACATGATATCATATTGCGTTCATCATATGACGACATGATATTCATATTGCCGTTCATATGATGATTCATATCCGTTCAATATGACATATATCATATTGCCTCATATGATGATTGCCGCTTCATATATGATATCTATTATCGATTTATATTCAGATTTTGATATTCATTCTATTTGCCGTCATCATATGACGGCATACTCATTTGTTCATTTTTATGACGACGTTTCATTGACGATGATATCATATTGCCGTTCTAATATGACGACATGATATTCATATTGCCGTTCATATTGACCGTTCATATGACGTATGATATCATATTGCCGTTCATATGACTTACGATATCATATTGCCGTTCATATTGACGAGATGATATCATATTGCCGTTCATATGACGACATGATATCATATTGCCGTTCATATGACGATATCATTCATAGATATGCCGACGATGATATTCATATTTGCCCGTTATAGCGACATGTATTATCTTATGATATCATATTGTTCATATGCGACGACATGATATATATCATATTCCCGCTTCATATGAACGACATGATATCATATAGCCGGGCTTCATATGACACATTATATCATATGACGACATGATATCATATTGCCGCTTCTTTTATATTTGACGAGTGATATCATATTGCCGGCTTCACTATTTGACGACATGATATCATATTGCCGTTCATATGACGACATGATATCATATTGGCTTCATATGACGACTTGATATCATATTGCCGGCTTCATATGACAGACATTGTATATCATTATTGCCGGCGGTCATATGACGACATGATCATCATTCCCGGCTCTCCATATTCATATTGCCGGGCTTCATATGACGACATGATATCATATTGCCGGCTTCATATGACGACATGATATCATATTGCCGGCTTCATATGACACATGATATCATATCATATGACGAACATGATTATCATACTTGCCGTTTCATATGACGACATTTGATATCATATGCGTTCATTATAATTATATTGCCGGCTTATATGACTACATGATATATGCCATTCATATGACACATCTATTGCCGTTCATATGACGACATGATATCATATTGACGGAATATCTGCCGGTCATATGACGACATGATATCATATGTGATATCATGATATCATATCATATGACGACGATGATATCATATTGGCCGGCTTCAATATGACGACATGATATCATGAATTATTTGCCGTCTTATGGAGAATATGCGGACCTACATTGATATCATATTGCCGTTCTTATGACGACATGATACAATATTCATATGACGATTATACATATTGGTTATATGACTACATGATATCATATTGCCGTTCATAAGACGTCATGATATATCGATTGCCGTTCATATTGACGACTTGATATCATATTGCCGGCTCAATATGACGAACATAGTATCATATTGCCGTCATATGACGACATGATATCATATTGCCGTTCATTACTTTAGTTAACGGGACCATGATATCATATCATGACATATTATATGCCGCTTCATATGACGACATATTCAGACTACATGATATCATATTCCGGCTTCAGTATGACGAGCATTTGATATCATATTGCCGGCTTGCATGATGACTGGCATGATCATCATATTCCCGGCATGATATTCATGCGCCGTATGACGAACATATATTCATATTTGCCGGTTCATATAAGGAATGATTTCATATGCCTGGCTTTCATATGACGACTATGATATCATATTGCCGCTTCATATGACGACATGATATCATATTCCGGCTTCATATGACCATGATATCATATTCCGGACTTCTGTATGACGACATGAATTCCATATTGCCTTAATAGGAACGACATGTATTCACTTGCCGGCCGATACGTTCAAGCAACCAACGGTGCTCCCACATCCTTTATTAATACCCTGCACAAGAGGGGAATATTCATATTGACTTCTAACCTCTCCGTATATCGAGCACTGATATCATATTGCCGTTCTTATATTTCGTCACTGTGTATGTGTTCCGGTCAGAGAGGAACACATGATCAATGTCGCATTTGCGCCCGCATCATCTTGATATCATATTGCCGGGCTTCATATGACGACATGATATCATATTGCCGGCTTCATAGTGACGACATGATATCATATTGGCCGTTCATACTGACTTACATGATATCATATTGCCGTTCATTAATGACGGCTGATATCATATTGCGTTCATATGACGACAATATATATATCGCCGGCTTCATTATGACGACATGTATGCCATATATGACACATGATTTCATATGGCTGCAATGACGACCAGGATATCATATTTCATCCATATGACGACATGGATATCATATTGCCGGCTTCACTATGACGACTGATATCATATTGCCGTTCATATGACGACACCCCCATATTATCGTATATTGCCGTTTCATATGACGACATGATATCATATTGCCGCTTCATATGACTACTGAATCCATATTGCCGGGCTTCATATTGCCGCGTCTTTCATATGACGACATGAGTATCATATTCCGGCCGATTCATATGACGAACATGAATCTCATATTGCCCGTGCTCAATATGAACGACATTGCATATCATGCCTGCTGTGCACGTAGACTCATATGGACTACATGATATTCATATTGGCTTCAATCTGACACTGTTGATTGCCCGGCTTCATATGACGACATGATATCATATTGCCCGTTCAATAGACTACATTGATATTCATATTGCCGTTTACTTATGACCCGAACATATATCATATTGCCGTTTCAGTATACGCATGATTCATACATGCCGGCTTCATCATGAACCTACAGTATACATATTGCCGGCTTCATATGCAACGACATGTATGCTAGTATAGTCCGGCTTCATATGACCTATCTGATATATTGCCGGCTTCATATGACTACATATATCATATTGCCGCTTCCATATGACGACATATCATATTGCCGGGCATCATATGACAGCATATATCATTTCCGGTTTCATATGACTAACATGATATCATATTCCGGCCGTCATATGACTGGACATGATTCATATTGCCCGTTCATAACGACATGAATCATTATTTGCCGTTCATTATGACACGATTTCATATTGCCGTTCATATGACTACATGATATCATATTCGCCTTGTTCATATGACGACATGATATCATATGCTGTTCATATGACGGATGATATCATATTGCTCATATGAGACATTATGACTTACATAGATATCATAATCGCCGGCTTCATATGACGATATCATATCGCCGGCTCATATGAGAATGATATCATATTGCCGGGCTTCATATGACGACATGATATCATATTGCCGGCCATATGTAGGACATGGACTCATATGCCGGCTTCATATGACGACATGATATCATATTGCCGGCTCATATGACGACATGATATCATTCATTGCCGCTCATACTGGGGACAACATGATATCATATTGCGCTTCATATGACGACATCTCTTTGCAACATGCCGGCTTCATATGACGACATTGAATCATATGCGCTCGTAGGACGACATGATATCATATTGCCGTTCATATGAACAACGGGACATGATATCATAATTTGCCTAGCTTCATATGACGACAATGATATCATATTTTTGCCGGCTTCATATGACGACATGATATCATATTGCCGGCTTCGTATGACGACGATGATATCATATTTGCCACTATTGACGCATGATTCTATTTGGCCGTTCATATGACGACATGATTCATATTGCCGGCTTCATATGATATGATTTACTCATAGCCGGCTTTCATATGACATGATATCATATTGCCGTTCACCATAACGACATTATATCATATTGCACGGCCGCTTCATATGACGACATGATATCTTGCCGCTTCATATTGCCGTTCATGTTCATATGACGACCCAGTGAATATCATATTGCCGGCTTCATATCGAACGACATGATATCATATTGCCGTCTCATATGACGACATGATATCATATTGCCGTTCATATGACGAATGATATTCATATTGCCGTTCATATGACGACATTTATGCCTGATATCATATTGCCGGCTTCATTATGACATTTATGACATGATATGCCCGCCCCATATTGCCATCCCTGATTGATCTTGCCCATATGACGACGATTTATCATATTGCCGTCATATGAAGCATTGATCTCTCATTGCCGTTTCAATATGACGACATGATATATATTGCCCGCTTTCATATGAACGACATGATATCATATTGCCGTTCATATGACGACATGATATCATATTGCGTTCATATGACGACATGATATCATATTGCCGTTCATATGACGACATGGGATTGCCGATATGACGACATGATATATCCTTCATCATAACTACATGATATCATATTGCCCGGCTTTATATGACGGCTGCGGCCTCATATGACCGACATTTTATATAGCGTGAACATGATATTGCCGGCTTCATATGACGAAATGATTCATATTACATATACGACATGATATCTATTGCCGGCTTATCATATGACTCCAATATTGCCTTCATATGACGCATATATCTATGCCGGTACATGTCTTTGCCGGCTTCATATGACGACATATATCATATTGCTGCTTCATTATGACGAGACATGATATCATATTGCCGGCGTTCATTATGACGACATGATGATCATTGCCGGCTTCAATAATGACGACATGAATCCAGTATACCCGTCAATATGACGGCATGATATTCATATTGCCGGCTTTCATATACGACATGATATCATATGTGCCAGGCTTCATAGTTGAGCGATGGCATGATAATGCTTTCATATTTGTATTGCCTTCATATGACGACATTGATTCTATCCGTTCATTATGACGACATTGATATCATATCTCCGAGTCATATTAGCGTATCTAGTATATCATACCGGGCATTGATACGACAGGATATCATATGCCGGCTCATATGACACAATGATATCAGATTCCCCGCTTCATATGACGACATTGATATCATATTGCCGGCTTATATGACACATGATGATGCAGGTAGATGAAATTCAGTATGACGGACATTGAATCATATTGCCGCGCTTCAGCTGATACGACAATATAATCCAAATTCATATCGGCAATATCATATTGCCATTCATATGACACATAATCATATTGCCATCATTGTGATAACGCATGATATCATATTGCCATTCATCATGACGACAGACTATCATATTGCCCGCTTCAATATGACGAATATATCATAATTGCGGCTTCAATATTTTGCCAACCATGATATCCATGGATTGCCCGGGCTTCATCTATACATAATCTATACCCAATGACACATAATCAATCCCTATGACGAACATGATATCATATTTGCCGGCTTCATATGACGACATGATATCATTACCCATATAACGACATTGATATCATTATTGCCTCTCAAGGAGCGAACATGATATCATATCCTATCTATATCTACATGATGATCATATTCCGTTCACTGATGACGACTATTTGATATCATATTGCCGGCTTCAATTACTACATGATAAATGCCGTTCATTATGTCGACATGATATTCATATTCCGGCTTATATGACGACATGATATTCCATGATTGCCGTTCAGTATAATGTCAGCTGCATGGATTATCTATTACCTGTCTTCATATACGACCATGATATCGAGTATTCCATTCAAGACATCTAGATATCATATTGCCGGCTTCATATGACGACAATATATCATATGCCGGGCTTCATATGACACATAACGATATCCGGGCTTCATTATGACGACATATATCATATTCCGGCTTCAGGTATGACACATTGATATCATATTGCCGTGCTTCATGTATTACGACATGGATATCATATTGTCTCTCTTCGTATCACTCATAATCTAACCGTTCAGTATAACACATGATAATCAATTGCCGTTTATTGACGGACATGATATCATATGCCGTTCAATGACGACCATGATATCATATTGCCGGGCTTCATATGAACGACTATATTCATATTGCCGTTCATATACGACATTGATTATATGATTGCCGGCTTTCATATTGACGACATGAATCATATCGCCGGCTTCAGTCATGACGAATGATATCTATTGCCGTTTCAGGTATGACGACATGATATCATATTGCCGCTTCATCTATGACGACATGATATCATATTGCCTCTCAGTATGACGACACATGATTTATATTTGCGGCTTCATATGACCTAATATATTAAATTCCGGGGGCTTTTTTTTTTCCAATTATTGACGACATGATATCATATTGCCGTTCAATATGATCACATAGCATTGCCGGCTCATATGACGAATGAATCATTATTGCCATTATTTATCTGACATATCATATTCTTTCATATGAACGACAGGATATCATATTCCGGCTTCATATGACGACATGATATCATGATTGCCGTCATATGACGACATAATATCATATTGCCTATTATATGAGACGATGATATCATATTGCCATGCACTATACACATATATATTTATCTCTCTGTTCATATACCTCATTCCTATTCAATGACGACCATGATATCATATTCCGTTCATATTACATTATGATTCATTTATTGCTCTGACGACGTTCATATGTACGGCATGATATCATACCCAATGACTACATAACATATCCCGGCTCTAATACTACATATTCTATTGCTGTTCATATGACGACATGATATCATAATTGCCGGGCTTCATATGACGACATATATTCATGATTGCCGTTCATATGACGACATTATATTCATATTGCCGTTCATATGACGACATGATATCATATTGCGTTCTATGACGACATGATATCATATCTTCATATGACATAATATCATATCCATCATTATAACAGTGCGGCATGAATCCATATCGTTCATGTATGACACATGATATCATATTGCCGCTTTCATATGAATCATGATATTCATATTTGCCTTCATATAACGAATAATATCATGATGCCTATCATATGACGACATGATTCATATTGCCGGCTTTCTATGACGACATAATCATTTGCCTTCATATGACGACGATGATATCATATTGCCGTTCATAACTATAATTATATCATATGCGCTCATATGACGACGATGATATCATATTGCCGCTGTCATATGACGACTAGATATATGAATGGCGCGGGGCTGTGCAATAGCGCAATATCATATGCCCATGCGTTTATGCGACTTGATATTCATATTGCCGGCTTCATATGCACGACATGATATCATAGTCCTGCGTTCATATATCTGCATAATCATTATTGCCGTCATATTCTCTCTCTTTTT
>JAJSRW010000407.1:0-57834 GCA_022414725.1 Microglena sp. YARC | reverse complement strand
GGGTAAGTGATGTGTGTAAACATGGACTCTCTTGTGTCGTCGGGTACAAAGTGTGAGGGGGGGGGAAGAAGAGGAGGCTGAGGGGGGAAAAGTGGAGACAGAGGGGGAACTCTCTTGTTTCGTCAGGTACAAAGTGAGGATAGATATGGCTGCATGCTAAAACATGAAAGCTCTGTATTAGTTCATTTTGGCTTTGAATAGTAGCATCTGCGGCAGCTCCCTTGGCTGGCTTATTCAGCTAATCCTGAAGCCAACCTCGTGCAACTGGAAGATTGGCACAAGCAGCTTTTCTAGAAATACTAAACTATTTAGGCTTGGCCTAGTGGCTGGCTCAGGGAGCTGCCTAGAAAGGAAGCTTCTTCGTAGCCGGAATAAGGAAAAACCAGGGATGCTCTTGTGTCGTCGAAAACAGAGAGGGGGTAACAGGGGTATTTTTTTTAATCAAAAAAGAGAAAACTCTTATTCCTTTTTTTTGCCTCCTCCCAGGACAGGGGGATCCTTATTACGATTTTAGCGCTGAACTCAGCTAAATTCAGCTTGATCGCATTCTGGTAGGTTTTAGGTCTCGAGAGCGGATTCTCAATTTGGGTCTCGTATTACAAAGATTTTAGCAAAAATGGGGTCTCGTTTTTACGATTTTTAATACATTGCGGAAACAATCTCTGCCGGGGGTAATGGTGAATGAAAACAACGAGAAAACAATCTGGGCTGAGGTTTGGTAAAGCTCACAATCACGACAGATGCAACAAATATAACAACTCACACATGGCCCCTGCCCCTTGCACAGCATGTCTTCCCATCGCCACTTACCACCGCCACACCAACGTCAACAATCAAATTAAACACCACCCGCCACCACCCATCATCAAACAACATTACAAAAACACCACGGACTGCAGCACCACCACCACCATCATCAATACATTATTCCACCACCAACCGCCACCACCATCGTCAACATCATTACCACACCACCACCACCATCACCATCGTCAACATCATTACAACACTACTACCGCCACCACCAACGTCAACATCATTACCACACCACCACCACCATCACCACCACCATAGTCAACATCATTACCAAACCAGCACCACCACTATCACCACCACCATCGTCAACATCATTACCACACCACCACCACCATCCACCATCGTCAAATCATTACACACCACCACGCCACCACCAAACGTCAGACATCATTACCCACACCACCACCACCACCACCATCAACCATTCGTCAACATCATTACCACACCACCTCCACATTATCATCATCAACATCATAAACACCCCACACCACCACCACATCACCATTGTCAACATCATTACCACACCCACCACCACCATCACCATCGTCAACATCATTAACACACACCAACCACCACCATCACCATCGTCAATATTTATTAACACACCACCACCCAACCACCACCATCAGTCAACATCATTACCACACCACCACCACCACTATCACCACCACCACCGTCAACATCATTACCACACCACCACCACCACTATCACCACCACCGACCACCCAACTCATAACCAACCACCACCATAACCACTATCACCACCACCATTGTCCAAATTGTCATAATAAACCCACACCCACCACCACCATCATCAACATCATTATCACCAACCACCCTCGTCACGCATCATTACCACACCACCACACCACCACTGTCTCACTTATTCATCATTACCACACCACCACCACCACTATCACCACCACCATTGTCAACATCATAACCACACCAACACCACCATCACCACAACACCATTTCATAACCTCTCTCCAAGCCTCCACCTTCCCCCAAAACAATATTCTTCCTCGCTCCCCCCTCCTCACCAACTCCTTTCTCCCATTCCCTCTTAGCGCCCCCCCCATCCTCAAAACACCATTACCTTGTGAGAAGGACATGAACCACAAGAGATGCATGGCAAAGACCCCCCCCCCCCCCTCCATCTGATTCGCAGACGCTGATTGTGAGCATCTGTACTGCTGACGTTAACAGCTGCGTTACATGTACTGCCTTTGACAGGATTCCTAACTCACCCCACATCACCACATCCACACACACATAACCCACTCCCGACAATCTCCTTGTGCTAGATCTCCCACGCCCCAATACACACCTGAAGAGAAGGACATGACCCATGCCAAAGAATGTATCCAAAGACAGCTCCCACCTTGATCTGATTTAGCGACGCCGGCGTGTGAGCCTCATGTTACGCTGCTGACTTGCTGAAATACAGCCATGCTGCTTGTTACACTACTGCCTTGACAAGGATTCATTACTCTGCTTAACTCCACCCCACACCACACCCACACCGAGCACATCCACACACAAACATCACTCCCAACATCTCCTTGTGCCCACGCCCCAATATCCTACCAATGTAAAATCCGAATTCGCTAAATGGATGCCAGTTAGCTACAGCTTTCAAATTTCAGCTTAAATATCACAAGATGCTCACACTAATAATTAATAATTCCTCAGAAAACACTAAAATAAAATATTGAAAATTTGAAAACACTCAAATCGAGGATTCGAGGAAGAGAGCAGCGCCCTATCCTATCAATACATATCCTACCAATACATATCGCAATACACACCTGAAGAAAGACATGACCCATGCAAAAGAATGCATGGCCAAGATAACCTCCTTCCGCCATTGTGGATTTGCGACGCCTGCATGTGGAGCCTCTGCACTTGCCTGAAATACAGCTGCTGTATATTACAGCGCTTGCTCACGTTGAACAGTTACCGCCTTGACATGAGTCCTACTCACCAGTCAACACACCCACTCCCACATCTAACACACACACAGCTCACACTTGCCAACATCGGCTCTCCACTATACAGACTTCACCAGACCAAATAAAGATATGCTACGGCTATACAACTGTGCATACGTTATGCCCACGACGCGCCTAACCATGCCTCTGATTCGAAATACAGCCACTGAACTGATTGAGGACATACCCATGTGTTCCATAGGCAGATGGATGCGTGTCTCCTCACAAGATCTCAACCCCCTGCCTGGCCTAGTTCTTGATTCAGTATCAGACCACCTGCGCGTGTGAGTCGAAAACCTCTGTGTGAGCACTATAAAAGCTGCGCTGTTCCATAGTTGCTGCCTTGACAGGATTCCTACTCACCCACACATACCACGACACCCACTCCCACACACTATACTGCCACTGCGCCGACATCTCCTTGTGCCCCACGCCCCAAATACACACACCTGAAGAAGGACATGACCCATGCCAAAGCATGCATGGCTAAGACAGGATTCCTACTCACCCCACACACCCACACCCACATCAACACACACCCACATACACTCCCGACATCTCCCTTGTGCCCACGCCCCCCAAAAATACAGTCGAGCGGCTGATAGATGTTAGGGACATGACCCATGCCAAGTAGGAAATAAATGCCCTAAGCCTGCATGGCAAAGACGAGTAACCCCTTTCCGCCATCTGATTTGCGACGCCTGCCTGTGAGCATCTATACTGCTGACGTACAGCTGCTTCAGCATGTACTGCCTTGACATGAGTCCTACACAAGCCACCATGATGAGACCAGTGAACCAGCTCCCAGTGGATATGAGAAGAGCTGCTACCACCACGTTGAGTAAAAACTCAAGCAGCCTGGGTTGGGTTGGGTTGGGGTTGGGGTTGGGGTTGGGGTTGGGTTTGGTGGGGTATGGGGTTGGATTTGGTTGGGGTTGGCGTTGTTGCGTGTGAGTTTGGTGAGTGCGGTTACTGTGGTGAGTGTGGGTGAGAGTGTTGTGGTGTGGTGTTTTTGTGTTGTGGGGGACCTAGAGCTTGCATGCAGATGACATGCATGGCAAGTCCCAGATCTACCATTCTCCCATACTCTAGGGTGCCCCCCTCCTATTAATAAAGAACTTTCAGAGCTACCATAGGACTGCAACCGAGCAGACAGCAGTGGCATCACTTTACAACGAAGGCATTCAGTCGGCTGGCCAGAATGATTCAAAGGGGTTAGCGCATCCTGAGCGAAGTCCTCCAGACAGATCATGTAGTACATGGACCGGCCGAACAGCGCGCAGATGATAATGAACGAAAGCAGGCCAAGCAAATGAATGACAAGCTCATACTGAAGAGGCGCAGGCCACTACCGCGAGGAGCGAATATGATTTCTGGAACGAAGTAGCAATTCGTCGATTTTGTCGGTTACTCAGCTTCGACCGGCGCGGTGCAGCGATCCAGAATGTTCGCCAATGATGAGGATGGTTGACTCAGAAGAGCGATAAGGCAAGGAAACCCAACCTGCTAGTTTGGAATATCTTGTGTCAAAAGAAAGTTGAGAGAGAGGAGGTAAGAATGATGAGAATTCGGCAAGCAAAGGTTCCGGCCAAACAGTTTGCGTCAGTGCAGTCGCGATTGAGATTTACCAGAAACCAATGCGCGCGCATAGAAGAATAAGCGGGGGTGGGGTGGGGTGGGGGCGCGGTGACACGGTGGCGTAGAAGCACAGCACCAGCTGGCTCTAGGCATGATGACAGTACATTATATCCGGATGCCCTACTGGACTCAAATTGTGCCCGCAACTTTACCATGTGAAGAAGGTTCTATGTATTCCTACAATATCCCACCAGATGCCTTGAATCATGCATTAATCCAGTCGATGCACCCAGGCTTGAGATGGATTGTTACATGTTTTTTCAGCCAGCACTGGGCTGCTCACCGTCTTCCAAATTTCCAATTCTAAGTCCCCCACGTGCTATACCCACGGAAGCCAGGGAGCAATCTAAGTGGACCAGACAGTTTTAAGACGTGTTCAAACAGCCATGCACCCAGGTGTCTCTCCTGTCTCTCACGTTCTAATCCCACCACACGCCGCAGTGCACAAGACACCCGAGACCGTCTCAGGAGCTCCCGGTGTTGTCCGACTGGACATGGAGAAAACAACACACGGGGTGCCTTGCTAGCACCGATGCAGGAGCTGAAAGTGTAGGATACAGGCAAGGTGTAGGACTGGGAGACAGGGTGTGTGGGACTGTGCAGTTTGTGCAGGTACTGCATTAGCCTTGGAGGAAAGCATTGCAGACCATGCATGAAGGGAACAACGCACGGGGTGAAATGCTTGCACCAGTGCAGGAGCTGGAATGCACCTGCTAACAGCCCTAGTGTGCAGCATAGCTTTTCTTTTCAGGTACCAGCAGGAGCTTCTAGGTAGCTCCCCTGGATTGCTGCCCAGGAAGCTGCCAAGAAGCTGCTGCTCGTAGCTGAAAAGAAAATATTGTACTGACTATGTTAACAGATGGTTGACAGATACACGAGGGGAGATTTCATGCATTTTGATGTGTATGTCAACAGCATTACTTTCAGGAAAAAATAGGATTATGCATTTGCACCAGTCACCAAATTTGCAGCACCAAGTACACAGCACCAGGGTACTGCAGGAGGAGCCCCAGCTCTGCTGCCTGAGACGCACCCAATTTTATAGCCTGCGCCCTGCGACGCAACGGACCCTTCCGTCAGGTCAACGGACCCTCTGCACGTTGCGTCCTGCGACGCAACGGACTCTTCGACGTTGGGTCTACAACGGAGAAGGCAGCGTCCTGATGTGCATGACTGCATGTCCTCTTCATCTTCATCACTTGATTCATCCGGAGTCAATCATCCATCCCTCCATGAATCCCTCCATTAATCCATTAATGTATCCATTCATGTATCCTTCCATGCATCTATTCATGCATCGATATATTCATTTCCCCATGCATCTATTCATGCATCGATATATTCATTTCCCCATGCATCTATTCATGCATCGATATATTCATTTCCCCATGCATCTATTCATGCATCGATATATTCATTTCCCCATGCATCTATTCATGCATCGATATATTCATTTCCCCATGCATCTATTCATGCATCGATATATTCATTTCCCCATGCATCTATTCATGCATCGATATATTCATTTCCCCATGCATCTATTCATGCATCGATATATTCATTTCCCCATGCATCTATTCATGCATCGATATGTTCATTTCCCCATGCATCTATTCATGCATCGATATATTCATTTCCCCATGCATTTTTGGCGGAGCCCCCCCTTCTGGGGGGGAGAGCCCCCAGTGTTACCCATTTGTCCGTCCGACCATCCATCCATCCATCCATCCATCCATCCATCCATCTGACCGTGATGAAGCCGGACACGTCAGCCAACGGCCTCGTAACTAACTCGCTTCCGTTGCCACCTGTCGCTCCCTCGCGATCACTCCGCCATTTTTAGCGTCGCAGGCGACGCTGCATCGTACTTGTTTTCTTCACAGATGCGATTGCTTCTTCATCTAAGTGCACCTACTCTATTGTAGGAGTGGCAACGCCATTTGAACTGAATCCTCGATGCCGCTGGTTTGTGAAGGAAGACCCACCTCCTGGGGTGAAATACCTTGCACAACTAAAAAAAAAAGGATGCATTCATGTCTTCATCCATTCATTTCACAGCTGAATATCGGTGCCCCATTCAACAGCATCCAAGATAGCACGGTCTTCTTCTTTACTCCACCATGCCTATTCACGTCTCCACCCACTCATTTCACAACTGAATATCGGTGCCCCACCTATTTGACAACAGCATCCAACATAGAACGGTCCTCTTCTTTACTCCACCATGCCTATTCACGTCTCCATCCATCCATTTCACAGCTGAATATTGGTGCCCCACCTGTTTGACAACAGCATCCAGGATAGCACGGTCCTCTTCTTTACTCCACCATGCCTATTCACGTCTCCATCCATCCATTTCACAACTGAATATCGGTGCCCCACCTATTTGACAACAGCATCCAACATAGAACGGTCCTCTTCTTTACTCCACCATGCCAATTCACGTCTCCATCCATCCATTTCACAGCTGAATATCGGTGCCCCATTCAACAGCATCCAGGATAGCACGGTCCTCTTCTTTACTCCACCATGCATATTCACGTCTCCATCCATCCATTTCACAGCTGAATGTTGGTGCCCCACCTGTTTGACAACAGCATCCAACATAGAACGCTCCTCTTCTTTACTCCACCCTGCCTATTCATGTCTCCATCCATCCATTTCACAGCTGAATATCGGTGCCCCATTCAACAGCACCCAAGATAGCATGGTCTTCTTCCTTACTCCACCCTGCCTATTCACGTCTCCATCCATGAATTTCACAGCTGAATATCGGTGCCCCATTCAACAGCACCCAAGATAGCATGGTCTTCTTCCTTACTCCACCCTGCCTATTCACGTCTCCATCCATGAATTTCACAGCTGAATATCAGTGCCCCACCTGTTTAAGAACAGCATCCAGGATAGCTCGATTTTCTCTTTACTCCACCCTGACAGTTCCGTCAGGTCTGCTGATGTTTTATGCTGGGGTGTACTGCCATTGCTGTTAGTGTCTACAGCTACAGCCTGTTAGTCCAAGCTGTCCCGTGGTGCGTGGGTTGGTTGGGCAGGCAGGGGGGCGTGTAGAAGCTGAACAGAAGGTATAAATTCGGTTGAGGAGGTTGGTTGCACCAACCTCCAGTTGGCCCCCCCATCCTGGGACCCCTTAGGCCCCATTAATGCTATGCCAGCCTGGCTGGTGGGCAGTACAGCCTGTACAATCTCCTGTTAACGTCTACAGCTACAGCCTGTTGGTCCAAGCTGTCCCCTGGTGCGTGGGTTGGTTGGGCAGGCAGGGGGGCGTGTAGAAGCTGAACAGAAGGTATAAATTCGGTTGAGGAGGTTGGTTGCACCAACCTCCAGTCCGCCCCCCCATACTGGGACCCCTTAGGCCCCATTAATGCTATGCCAGCCTGGCTGGTGGGCAGTACAGCCTGTACAATCCCCTGCACCAAATGGCCAGATATGGCCCGTAGTAGAGGGAGGGGTCGAACCACAAGACTGCTAGACGCGTTGGTGCTGGTAGTTGTGCTGGTGCTGTTACTTGCTTTGAAGGGGCTGAAGGCGCCTGTGTTGTCGTTGGCTGAGGCGGGGCGCCATGTGGGTTAGCGAGTGAATGAGTGAGTGATTGAGTATTGTTGTTGTTGTTGTTGTTGTTGTTGTTGTTGCTTGCTTTGAGGCCGGGCGCCATGTGGCAGGAGAGCCTGTGTAGTTAATAAGGGAGGGAGGCAGTCATTGAATGGTCAATCAGGGTGTGGGTGAGTGTGAAAGTGAGTGAGCTGGAAGCTGGAAGGCAGCAGCATCAGCATTGATCATGCTCTCACATTAGAGCAGCTGCAGCAAAGGTCTGCCCAAGGGTCCCTTATCAATGCAGTCAAGGAAGCGGGACAGAGGTGGAGCTGGAGCGACTCAGACTCCGTGCGGGTCATTGTGAGTGCTAGGAGAGCTAAGCAGCAGGAGCATGAAGGCCTTTGCATAGCATTTAGTTAGTTTTTCGAGCGACCGCTAGACACCCTTGCCCTTAGGCCAATGGTCCCTATCCCACGCTTCCAGGTGTTAAATTACAACGGACATGGCTGAAAGGATAGATTTGAACAGACGATACTGGTCTGAGTATTTAGAAACTTGATGAGTTAGATTTCGTTTTCTTGTTTTGCATGCCTGTTCCATTAGTGCCTTGTTTGGCTTGTTCTTCATCCTGGCCAACCCTAAGGGTGTGGGCTTAGTTGTAGAGTGCGTTAGGGAAAATTACCCTATACATAGATTGATCTTCCTTGCACACTTGTTCCTAGGCATTGGAATTGATTCAACTCTAGAACGGGTCTGGGGCGGCGCCTCAGGTCAAGGCGTCCTGATGCCCTATGACCAGACACCCGAGCATAGTTTTGCGCCTTATTTACTGCGAACATTTGGACAGCTATTTTAATCATATTGAATGTTTTATATTGCCTGAGCCTATGTTTTGCGGCTTGATTCCTGTTAAACAGTGTTAACCGTTTCATCTGAGTGAGTGAGTGAGTGAGTGAGTGAGTGAGAAAGTGAGTGCGTGCGTGCTGTTGTTGCTTTGAGGCCGGGCGGCATGTGGCAGGGAAGCCTGTTTAGGAGGTAATGAAGCCTGGTATTCGCTAGTTAGGAAAGCACATAGAACGTCCTTGGTGCTGGTGTCGTGATGATGGTGGTGGGCCAATCAACTGCTGGGTGAGACTCAACCAACAACCTGAACCTGCGTCTGGGACGCAACGGACCCTTCCATGTTGCGTCCTGCGACGCAGGACCCTGCGTCCTGCACTACCCTGGTGCCGTACTGCCGTGATGGTGGTGGTTATGAGGATAGATTGATAGGGAAACAAAAGGACAGGTAGAACGCACGTGGTGGTGGTGTTGGTGGAGTTGTTGGTGGTGAGGATAGATTGATAGGGAAACAAAAGGACAGGTAGAACGCTCGTGGTGGTGTTGCTTGTGGAGTTGGTGGTGATGAGGATAGATTGATAGGGAAACAAAAGGACAGGTAGAACGCACGTGGTGGTGTTGCTGGTGGAGTTGCTGGTGATGAGGATAGATTGATAGGGAAACAAAAGGACAGGTAGAACGCACTTGGTGGCGTTGCTGGTGGTGTTGGTGCCTTGGTGGTGATGAGGGTAGATTAATAGGGAAACAAAAGGACAGATAGAATGCACCTGGTGGTGTTGCTGGTGATGAGGGTAGATTGAATGGGACACAAAAAGACAGGTAGAACGCACTTGGTGGTGTAGCTGGTGATGTTGGTGGGGATGAGGGTAGATTGCAGCATGGAGAGGTGGGGATGCAACGAGGGGGGCACCGTTTTCCTCATCCCCAGGATGGCTGCCAATGACCAACGGAGCAGGCCCAACAGTAGGCTGCTGTTTGGGGGCTGCGCCCAGGGTAATTCAAAGCGCGCGCTTTTGCACTTTTGAGCGCTGACTTTTTGACCCCCTCTGCGCTTTAAGCGCAGTTTTTTGCAACTCCCTGTGGGCGCAGTAAGCAATTTTTGCGCTTTTTGCACTACAAAGCGCAGTTTTTTTGTTTTCAAGTGCTCTAAAGCGCTGGCCAATTTGGCAATTTGAAGTACCCTGGCTGCGCCCCCGGTATCGCTGCCCCCCGGTGAGGAGCTGATGACATCCCAAGCGATGGTAGGCAGGCCTGGGAGAAAGGTTGTAGGTCGTGGCAATACAGGGGGGCACCGTTTTTGCAGCCTCCTCCGTGCCCCTGCCCCTCTTCGTCCCATTGTCACTATCACTTTATGTCAACTCCTCATGTATGAAGCTAACATCTCCTGGGTTGCCTCCGCCTCAGCCACAGCCAATGCCACTGTAAACACATCCATCACCAGAAACATCACCACCACCACAACCACCATTACATGGTGGGGCATCGAGGAACATAATAATTACAGTGGCCCCAGCCTGCTCCATACACTAGTGCCTGTCCATCTATGTGTGTTTAATATGCCTGTAGGCGAGCTTTTGAACGTAACAATTGTTTCCTAGGGCGTTTGTACAATGATGGCTACATTACCTAGGCTGACGCTAGAGCTGCTATAGCCTTGGTTATATATTGGTAAGATAGGGCGATGCTCTCTTCCTCGTTTCCACGATTTGAGTCCTTTCTTAGGAATTATGAAGTGTTACATCTTTTGATATTTGAGCTGAAATTGAAAATTGTAGCTACTGGAAACTGATGTATTGGTAGAATATAGCCGAGTGGACGTGTGTGTTTTTTCTTCCGATAAGACCAAGCATTTAGGAGCTTCTGTACGTACTCATAAAGAAAGTTCCTTTAGTCAATTTCGTGCATCCATCAGCGAACTACTTCATCAGATGATGCACCCAAGAGTGCCAGGCCATCTTGACGGTCTGCGAGTGCAGCATGCTGTGGTGCATCAAGCAACATGCGAACTACCTCACTGTGGCCATGGGCATGTGCGCTCCTTATTGCCAGCATATCTTGACAGTCTGCCTGTGCAGCATGCTGTGGTGCATCAAGCAGCATCTGGACTACCTCACTGTGGCCACCCGCTGCTGCCACAACTAGTGCCTGCCCATCTTGGCAGTCTGCGTGTGCAGCACGTTGTGGTGCATCCAGCAGCATCTGAACTACCTCACTGCGGCCACCCGCTGCTGCCTCAACTAGTGCCTGCCCATCTTGGCAGTCTGCGTGTGCAGCATGCTGTGGTGCATCCAGCAGCATCTGAACTGCCTCACGGTGGCCAGCTACCGCGGCATACACTAGTACCTGCCCATCTTGGCAGTCTGCGTGTGCAGCATGCTGTGGTGCATCCAGCAGCATCTGAACTACCTCACTGTGGCCATATGATGCTGCATACACTAGTGCCATCCCATCTTGGCAGTCTGCGTGTGCAGCATGCTGTGGTGCATCCAGCAGCATCTGAACTACCTCACTGTGGCCATATGATGCTGCATACACTAGTGCCATCCCATCTTGGCAGTCTGCGTGTGCAGCATGCTGTGGTGCATCCAGCAGCATCTGAACTACCTCAATGTGGCCACGTGATGCTGCATTCAGTAGTGCCATCCCATCTCGACAGTCTGCGTGTGCAGCATGCTGTGGTGCATCCAGCAGCATCTGAACTACCTCACTGTGGTCACCCTCTGCAGCTTCCACTAATGCCTGCCCATCTCGACAGTCTGCGTGTGCAGCATGCTGTGGTGCGTTCAGCAGCATCTGAACTACCTCACTGTGGCCATGTGATGCTGCCTCTACGAAGGCCTCTCCATCTTGACAGTCTGCGTGTGCAGCATGCTGTGGTGCGTTCAGCAGCATCCGAACTACCTCAGGGTGGCCACATGATGCTGCCTCCACTAATGCCTGCCCATCTTGACAGTCAGCGTGTGCAGCATGCTGTGGTACATCCAGCAGCATCTGAACTACCCTACTGTGGCCACGTGATGCTGCAACCACTAGTGCCTGCCCATCTTGACAGTCTGCGTGTACAGCATGCTGTGGTGCATCCAGCAGCATCTGAACTACCTCACTGTGGCCATTTGATGCTGCGTTCATAAGCATCGTCTTATAAAGACGGTCTGCGTGTGCGGCATGCTCTGGTGCATCCAGCAGCAGCTGAATTATCTCATGGTGGCCATGAAATGAGGCATACGCTAGTGCCATCCCATTTTGACAGTCTGCGTGTGCAGCATGCTGTGGTGCATCCAGCAGCACCTGAACTACCTCACGGTGGCCAGATGATGCTGCATACACTAGTGCCTGCCCATCTTGACAGTCTGCACGTGCAGCATGGTGCGGGACAGTGAGCAGCATCTGAACTACCTCACTGTGGCCACCCTCTACTGCTTCATATAGTGCCTGACCTTCTTGACAGTCGGCATGTGCAGCATGCTGTGGTGCATCCAGCAGCATCTTAACCACCTCACTGTGGCCACGTGATGCTGCATCCACTAGCGCCTCTCCATCTTGACAGTCTGCGTGTGCAGCATTTTGTCGAGCATTCAGCAGCATCTGAACTACCTCAATGTGGCCACGTGATGCTGCATACACTAGTACCTCTCCATCTTGACAGTCAGCGTGTGCGGCATGCTGTGGTGCATCCAGCAGCATCTGAACTACCTCACTGTGGCCATTTGATGCTGCCTCCACTAATGCCTGCCCATCTTGACAGTCAGCGTGTGCGGCATGCTGTGGTGCTTCCAGCAGCATCTGAACTACCTCACGTTGGCCACATGATGCCGCAGACACTAGCGCCTGCCCATTTCCACAGTCTGCATGCGCTGCATGGTGCGGAGCAGTGAGCAGAAGCATAGCCAGATCTGGCCTCCTGTGATGAGACACGAGCAACAGGGCACGGTTAGAGTCATCCAATGACGTGCTTCTCGACACTAGCTCAATGGCCACATTGAATGCCCTAACTTGCTCATGCCGAAGGGCAAGTGACAGTGCCTCAAGCATACTGCCATTGAACTTGTGGATCAAGATCTGGGCGAGGTTCTCCAAAACAACAGAATGCCAGGCGGGACAAACAAGTGCAACGTCCCTGATGGAGGATTGCCGCTCCTGTGCAAGGATACACATAAGGATATCCTTCACTAGCTCTGGTGGAAGATCTGAAAAAGCTGTCATGGTGCAGATCTACCTAACCTTATCCTGGAAGCAAACTCGACAGGCAAGAAGTAAAGTTAGACCAAGGGCTTTCTCAATGAAATAATATGGGAGTTGGCTGGAGAACCATGTGACAATTCAAATTCAAATTCAATAAAAAGAAGAAAGGAGGAGTTGGCTGAAGAACCATGTGACAATTTAAATTCAGATTCAAATTCAATGAATAGAAGATTGTAGGGACAGCAGAGTAGTAGAAGAAGATATTTTTCGGCATTTCAAGGTTTTTCATGTCAGCTTCTAGGCAGCTCCGTCAACCACTGTAGTGTGGTTAGTGTACAAAATCGACCATGTCCAATTGGACCCAAATGATTTGAAGGTTAGAGCAAAATACATAGGCTTCGGCCTGTAGGGCTACCAGTGGACAAAATTAGCCCTAGTAGGGCTATTAGCTAAGTTATCCCTAATAGAGCACAACTAATTTAGCCAAACCTAGCCAAAAGAACCCAGAAAAAGTGCCATGTGTCAAGGAGGGTGTTGCCATGCATCATGCTAACCTTTTTTGGCGATTGTGTATGATCTGCCCATCATGATTCATGATGAAGTACCTCATTACTGCGGAAGAAAACGGAGACAGCTGTCTTATCATATCAAAGCTTTACATTGGAGGAAAATAATTATACAAGTACATAATAACATAACAGAATATGTCAAAATCCTGGATGGCTCTGTCCAAACTCTAGACCATTGTTTATTTGTTTGCTACTTAGGGTAGCTTCCTACCAGCTCCATTGCTACTTAGGGTAGCTTCCTACCAGCTCCATCATGTATTCATGTACTCATGCCAGCCTTAAGACACACTACTACGCTAGCTGGCTTTAGGTTTGGCCCAATGGTGGGGGAAAGGAGCTGTCTAGAAGCTACAATCCATTCCTACTTCATGCAAGAGACGACACACGACACACTGTTCTGTGACCCGTGACCCCATCCGCGTCCAGCCCATCTTCAGAACCTTGCATCTCAGGTCGTAAGAGCTTCTTCCACTTTCCCTTCGCGCCTATCAGCCATGAAAAAAGCTGGGTAGGCGTCAGCTGCGCACTCATGAACGTCTGTTTGCCGTTTTCAACCAACCAAGACTTGGGCAGACTGTAAACGGTTGCGGTTGCCGTTCGCGAATGATAATTACTGAGCGACGCAATGCGAAAATTATTTAACGGTTAATTCAGGGGCTTATACTACGACACTCGCAGAGGACAGGAGATCACCTGTACTGCCACGTGTCACTGTCCGCGCACTGTCAGCGCACTGTTCCTGCCAGCCTGGCTGAGCCTGGGGGACCTGGTGCTCGTACCCTCATTCTGTGTAACTGTCGCATTGCGTTTCCAGTCACGCCGACCAGCCACACCGACGTCCTATTTCTCTTCTCTTCACCTTCACCTAGCGCTAAATTTCAGGGATTTATTTTAGAGCTAGTAAGCGCTAGTAGCGCTAATAGTACGAAACCACTATAACCCCCGGGCTAACCCTAAAAATACAACTTGTGTACATTTTTCTGGAATGAACGTTAGGAATTTGGACCCAGATTTATTTGTGTACTAGAATTTCTTTCAAAAACGACTTTTAAATTCGTGGCTGCCTCTCACGATTGCATGTTACAGTTTCTGAGTGATGATATTCGTGGAAGGGAATGGTTCAAAAAGATTTACACTAAAACAAAATGGCAAGGGCAGGGAAGCAAACATATATTTTGATTTGCACATGCCGTATAAACGTATGCATATAAACGTATGGAAACGTATGATAATTGTATGTACTTCTGGAGAAAATACTTTCACATGGGTTTTAAGGTATTGCCACGTAGCTAAATTTATTGGCATCACATATCAACTCTCAAATAAAGAATCTGGCAAGTTTAGGTTGTCAAACTCTCAGAAAAAGAAATCACTGCCAGAAAGCGCGCCGACCGAGAAGCGCGGTGCCAATCTAAGGGAGCCATTCAACACCAGTTGGTATAGTATATAACTGTATACGTGTATAATAATATAAGCATATAAGTTATAACTATATTGCAACATCTTTTATGTTCACATTGCACTAGGCTTGCATTATCAATCCACCAAGCCCACATGGGAGCACAATGGAATGGAAGGCTAGGTGACACTCTGATATCTGTGCCTGATATGCGGCTATCTAAATCAAACTTTGGATCAAATTTAAACAAAATGGTACAATTGAAAGGTTAATTGTATTGCAAATTGTGATAGAGGAGGTCCATAGCTTTCCAATGCGCTATCTAAATCAAAGCTTGAATGAAAACAGAGGAAGTTAAGTGCCGGGAAGCGTGCTGTACTTTTCAGGTGCCCGGTTCGAATCCCCACTGGTGCGCCTTAGTGTTCGCGGTCGCTGTCAACCACCATGGTAGCTTTGTCCAAGTAAAGTAGCAGCCCGTTCCCTACCGCCGTAAGACAGGGCTCCCTTAATACCACGCCCCACCAGGCGTTCTCATCTCTTTTTTTTAGTTATGAAGACACCGCTTGCTGGGTTAGTGGATGGACCCCGTTAGGTGGGCTAGCCATAGGGTGGGTGCATGGGTGAGTGTTGATGTGGGTTTGGGTGTGTAGATGTGGGTGTGGGTTTGGGTGTGTAGGTGTAGGTTTAGGTGTGTAGGTGTGAGTGTGGGTTTGGGTGTGTAGGTGTGGGTTTAGGTGTGTAGGTGTGATTGTGGGTTTGGGTGTGCAGGTGTGGTGCTCGGCAGGCACGCCTATCTGGGTGGGACTTCAGCAACCTGTGTGGGTGTGAGTGTGTTCAGTAGTATCAGTTGCTTCCGAAATAAAGTTACCTATGAAGCCTTACTGCATATTTCGTCTCCCACAATGCGCCCTTCTGTGGTCCAAACTTACTGCGGTATACTAGACTCATCTTGCACGCAGTTTATTTTTTCAAAACCGAAAGTGGGTTTCTTGTAGCTTCATGGTTTTAGGCATCCTCCAGGGACAGCGTTTTAGTGCTTTCTGTGGCTTTTTGTAGCTTTTTAGGGCCATTGAGGGCAAAAAAGAAAACTTTTTCTTTTCTTCTTTTTTTATAGCGATATTTCCGATAAAACGGGGTCAAAACTAGCGATCGCTATATATAGCGGAAATAAAAATCCCTGCTTGCACGCACAAGAGGCAACCATTCAAATTTGAACTGCATATTGAGGGGCTCCATGCAATGGGTCAAGAGCTCATCTAGGGGGCTACATGCTGGAGGGGGGAAGCTACCTTCCAGTGAGCTAGCATCCACAAGCCAGATCTCCTATACCCTAAAACCTAAATCCTAAACCCTATATCCTAAACCCCTAAACCTTAAACCCGAGGAGGATCTGGCTTGTGGATGCTAGCTCACTGGAGGGTAGCTTCCCCCCATCCTACACGTTTAGGTCAATGTGTGTGCCCACGACACACAAACTAGCATCAGAGTAGCATAACATGCTTACTCGTCTGACCCCCCAAATACACCTATGGAGGCAACAATACATTTGGGGCTGGTGTGCCTTGTGTAATATAGGGTACTTGTGGCATGCCCCAACACCTCTGTTACTTTGAGAATCCAAAGGGGGAAATGGAGGAACTAGTTTACAGCTGCCTAGTCATTGCTTCATAAATCATAACACATGATGACCCATGCATAATATGAGCCATCATTTGTGTTATATTCCTAAATATCACCTAAGTAGTTTAAGATGGTTGTTGACATGCGGCATTTTTTAGAAGATGACTAATACTTTTGAACAAGCCTAGTATGGGTGCGAGTGGGTGTGGGTCAACTCAGGCAAGACAGGGCGGGAGATCGCTTTGTGTTTTTTGTGAGACACAGCTTTGGCTGGAGTGGGGTTGCTTTGGTGCAAGGTCTTATTCGACCTGCAGCCTGGCTCCTAGGTTATAATATCAAACCCAGGAGTTCAATGTCTTGGAAAGGGGGAAATGCATGATCTTGAGACCCTCCGACTATTAATTCGTGCAATAGTTACCATGCTGACTTCCCCAGTATTTGTAGCACAAAATAGCATGAAACCCCACTCCAGGTCAGTCCAAGTGGAATCTAAATCACTGGTGGCACCTGAAAAATAGCACATATGAGCACGTTCCCAGCATACAATCCCTCGTTGCTAGCCTTTAAAGCATCGAATCACCTCGACAAGAGCTCCCCGACGCTTCCGTGCGCGTTCAACGTAAGAATGACGAGCAGGCGCAGGACTCCGAAACGATGACTGAGACGTTGAAAGCTTGAATGGGATCTATGATAATAACTGGGTGGAGAAAGTTACGAAGAAGCTTTGCCCAGGTTGCTTAAATTACGGAGCAGCAACAGTCATATTAGTGGGGTGTTTCTTTGGCTTGGCTTCAAAATTGTAGGGGGTGGGTGGGTGGGGGACCCCGGGGGGACCTGGTCGGGGGGTGGAAGTGGCCCCCATGTCCCTCATGGTTGGGGACCAGGTGGTGGGTGGGTTGTGGAGGTACTTGGCATGGCCAGCTGGATTTGAGATGGCAATGAGTTTGTAGGTTCCCCTGTTTCTCTTGACAGGGTGAGTTTGCCAGATTAGGGAGGGGGTGAAGGGTTTGGCCTTGGGGGTCAGAGTGGCTAGTTCCATAACCCATGGGTGATTTAGGTGGGTGTTATGGGCATAGGTGGGTTTGTGTGGGACCAAGAGGATGGTGCACGTGGGGATATCAAGGGTGTTAGCATGTATGACACTGCCTAGTGCCCATCTAACAGCCTTGTGGGGCTCTTGAGGTTTCTGGCTGGTGAGGTGTGTGTTTCCCCCATACCAAGGTTGGGTGTAGCTGTGGGGTCCTAGGCCAAACAGCTGGCCAAGGGGGTAAGGGTGTTTCCCAAGGGGAGGTGGGTACTCATTAGGGGGGGGGGGGGGGGGGGGGGGGGGGGGATGTGTCACGGGCAGTTGTCATCCCCAGGGTGGACATAGCTTGATGTCTGACAGGGGAGATATTGGAGATGGTGGAGTCTTTGTGCTGTAATAAGAGAGCGGCTACGTCTCCTGCAAAGGTTCCTATGCTGTGGAGGGTACAGAGGTGGGGAGAGTGTGCCCTGGTGGTATGGTATTCGTGTTGGAGGCGGAGGTATATATGACCGACATACTGTCATGTAGGTGAGTGGTGGTCTGCGGTGTTAATGGTAAGGTGTTGCCTAAGTTGGTTATACCATTTGGCATCGAACTCTCCTCCCTCAGCCCACTGTCCTTGTTATTGGAGGTTAGTGAGGTGGAGATTTTGTCTGGTGTGTGTGGGAGTGTGGGAGTGGGAGTAGGTGAGGGAGTGCACGAGTTGGCCAGCAGATATGTAGCAAGGAAGATGGTGGCAGAGATGGTGCATGGGGCTTTCTGGACCCTCTAGTATCTGTGATGGGGGGTTTCCTTCCTCTTTTGGGCTCTGAAGCCAAGGAGGTGGTTCGGGCTATGTTGGTTCATTGGTTGCCATACAGGAGGTGAAGCAGCTTGGCTGGGGTGGGGGGGGGGAAGAGGGTCTGCCGGTCTGGGGGTAGAGACAGCCTGCGCCAGGGCACTGAGATTTGTATTCTTGGGGATATATACAGGTTACATCAGGAGAACCCCCAGCTCTGCTGCTTCAGACGCAACCAATTGTATAGCCTGCGTCCTTCTGGTCAACGGACTCTCCCCACGTTGCGTCCTGTGATGCAACGGACCCTTCGACGTTTCATCTGCGATGGAGGACGCAGCGTCACGAACAACCATTGATGCATACTGTCGCTTAGCACAATATGCTTGTGTTCCTATGATTCCTCTGTCTTACAGCAGCTTCAATGGACCTGAGATCCCCCCTATTGAACACTTCCATCTTAGATTTGTTTGCTGTGGCATACAACCCTTAGACGCTCTGATTGCGTTGTTGAGCTGTGGTTGTAACACAAAGCCATCTGACCAATGTAACAACACTATGCTTTGGTTTCATTGACAGAGTGTCATCTACGTGATTCTGGAACCGCTCAAGATGCACACCATGTTGGCTTCGTACTGACCTGATCTTGATGAGAGAGAGAAACTGGAGAAACTTATAAAAATATACACAAAGAAAAACGCTATTAAAACACGATGTGTTCATTTGAATGTGAACTGTTATGAAGAGATTGGACAAGGAGACGGAAGCCGGAGGTGCGAAGCAAGGGTAAGACAACGATTGATTACATTACAACTACAAATGGTCAACTTCCAAATTTAACAACAAACAAAGATAACATCCAAACAACGAAATACGGTAAATATTCTTCGCAATATCGATGATCCCCGAGCCTTAGCTTTCAAGGGTTACTCAGTTACTCAATCACAAGCACAAGAGGGGGGGGGGGGGGGGGGGGGGGGGGTCTGAGCATAGCTATTCTTTTCAGGTACCGGCAGAAGTTTCTAGGCAGCTCCATGGTCTAAGCCCCAAGATGTCAGCACAACAGGAAAACTGGTTGTGCCAGCTGAGGTGCGCTAGGTTGCATCGGGCTAGACTCAATAGCCAGTCAGGGGAGCTACCTGCATTGGCTGAAAGAAAGCTATGGCTCTGAGGTTGCCCATTGAAGGGGCTGCACCACCAGTAGCAGGGATAGCATCTTGTAGTGTCCAAGTTGAGGGCAAGCCGGATGCCAAGTGGGCCTGCCTCAACATATATAAACAGGTTCAACTACAAAAATTCAACTACAGGTACTGGTTTCACCTGCCTGGTGTGCAGGTTAGGGTACACGCTCTGCAATACAAATAAATCAAAGCCCGAGGGACACATGGCAATATCTTGCTGTCCTAGAAGCAATATATAAATTTTTCTCGCAAGCGGTTTGATTCAAATCATGTGGATGTGAATCACGTGGATGGGGGCAACTTGAGGGTTAACCAACATGAAGCATGTACATCCTGCAAAAGACATAAGATCTACCTAGTGTATGTCTGCTATTCTGCACACAGCACTTGCTGCAATCTTCATGTTGGTACACTTCAGTAGCCAAGGCATTGGAATAGAAGGCAACGTTTATTTTTTTGGCTGAGCACGGCAGCTCCCAGCCAGCCCCATAAACCATTCGCTGGGTCAAGCCCAAAGCTTTCAGCTGGATTGCAATGCTTCATGCCGGCTTTCAAACACGCTAGCTAGCTTCAGGTTTGACCCAGGGGCAGGGGAAAGGAGATGCATAGAAGCTGCTACGCGTAGCCCACAAAAGAAACAGTGATCTAAGGTTTACCAGGGGTATAGAGACTCGCTTCTTAACCTTCTTGGACTTCCATGCCGTATTATTGTCTGCCTCCTTGGGTGACATCGGCGTTCACCAAATACTGGGTGCCGGGTAGGACCCGTAGACAGGGGGGTACATGCCATAGATAGGAGGGTACATGCCGTACATAGGAGGGGGGTACATGCCATATCCACCGTAGCCGCCATAGGGACTAGGGGCGGTCATGGAAAACATGGTCTCCATCTCTGCAGCCTGCAACAGGATACGCTCAATGATGTCATGGGCACTATGGTCCTCATGCTCATTAATATCACTGATGGCCTTCTCAACAACGCCCGTGGAGCGGTGCTGCTGCTCACTCAACAGCTTGTGGCGAATGCCTGAATAGGTGCTGCCTCTTACTGAGGCGGGGGGGTACATACCATACATAGGAGGGTACATGCCGTACATAGGAGGGTACATGCCATACATAGGCGGGTACATGCCATATCCACCATAGGGACCAGGGGCAATCATGGTTTCCAGGTCCGCAGCTTGTGCCAGAATTCGCTCAATCATATGGTGGGGAATATCGTCCTCGTGCTCAACAACGAGGTTGCTGATGGTCTTCTCAACTACGCTGTTGTATCGGTGCTGCTTCTCACTCATGAGCATATGGCGCTTGAGCGACCTGATGCTGTCAGTCATGCTGCTGCCACTTGCCAAGCTGGTGCTGCGGAGGGGATCAGGAGTTGGATTGATCAGACACAGCAATCCAACAGAGCCTTGGTTAGCATTCCGATTTAGTGTTAAGGGTGTTTCCATCTACTTGCGGGGAACTTTACTCCAGACACTTATGCCAGTACAAATAAGGCTGGCGTTCGACAACTTCGTAAAACAGGGTAAAACGGAGTTTAGATGGGTGTCGCGGAGATGGTGGTGACAGCGATACGTGAGAGCGATAGAGTGTAAGAGGGCGATGGTCGTAACCGCACAGGAGAACTGGATACTGTTTTGGGGTGGGGGTGGGGGTAGGGTGGGCTTACGCATGGAAGCTTACAGCCAGCCACATTAACCAGTCGCTGGGTCAAGCCCAAAGCTTGCAGCTGCATTGCAATGCTTGTCATGTCGGCTTTCAAACGCGCTGGTAGTTCCAGGTTTGGCCCAAGGACGTGGAAAAGGGCTGTCTAGAAGCTGCTACGCGTAGCCCAAACGAGAAACAGTGGCGCTGGGTTAAGTTGAATAGGTTAGGCTGACAGACAGGTGGCTGGTTCGGACTGAAGAGCAGTTGAACAGACGCTGGATTAAGGATCTGCGACGCAAGCGCGTCCCAGACAAGCACACGCCCCGGAAACGCGAGCTAGACAAAACAGGCTCACCCTGGCAGCATGATCATGGCCAGTGCCAGGACGATGAGGAGAGTAACAGACATCGTGCCTGCAAAGGAGGATGGAAGGGGGTATTTGCTTAGCATTGGTTCATTCATTGCTCACCAGTGATTGACTAGAGTCACGGCAAGGATAGATGCCCCCAATTCGCAGTGCAGTGGACAGGGGTTATTGACGAAGTGCGGGTCGCAGACTGGGTAAGGATGCCCTGGCGAAGAATCAATCATGGGGCGGACTCTATCCACGACAAAAGCATTTGAGAGGAAGCAGCGTGGGACACTGTGGCTCTGCGCAACCGAAGGCATGATACGCAGCAGAATACTGATTTTCAAACTGAGAAGACGAGATCTAGTTCTTGAACACTGCCCATCGATCTATCGCAGGGTTACTCCTTAGGCCGTCTGTTCGAGAACAACCCGGAGTTACATTTAATGGCAGTGGGCAGTCGTGCTATTGCCTCATGCAACCCCTCTCAGCATCCATCCAGGCCGTTCGTCTTTAGTATGCGGCTTCGCAGTCGTAGCCACGGTCACAGTGGCAGTCGCACAAAGACAGGATATCTAATTCATGATACCGATACGCTAGGAACTCACTTGAGGGTCGATGAGCGGGGCTGGAACGGAAAGCAGAAGCAGCAAGACTGAATCCTCGGCTCTGGAACCTGTCGAAACAGGACGCTAGCACTTATCGGGATGCTTGCCCCAACAGCTGCAGTCTGCATTAATACGAATACTTGAATTTCGGGTTTGGGTTTTCTGGGGGGCTTCGGTCGACACGGTTATGGAGGGCTGGGGGGGACCCGGGGGGGGACTCCTGGGGGGACCATCACACGCGATACCTTTCTGTCGCAGATTTGCCCAGTTCCTTACCCCACATCCCATAGCTGCAAATTTCACGGGGCGGGTTTTCATCATATCTTCCACGGGATGGATCTTCAAACGTTCCCACTGCGCGCTGCTTGCCCCGATTTGCCCTACAACCTAGCGAGAATTGTGGACCGCAGAAGCGTGTAGCATGAATTCAAAATTTTGAACGTTACGTAAGATCTCGCAGGCACGTGCGGTGCGGAGCCGTGAGCCCGTAGCAACGTTGGTCTCTCACGGGGGAATATCGTTCGGGGAGGGCAAAATCAACAGCAGGCACAGGCAGAAAAGAACATTTTGCATTTTGCGTCTCACGTGAAGGCTCGCTTCCCAGCCGTTAAAAAATAAAAAGTAGGGTGTCTGAGAATCAATACCCTATGCAAGTCGAGTGTGTGTGTGAGGGTGGGGGTGGGGTGGGGTGGGTGGGGGGGGGGGGGGGGGGGGGGGGGGGGGGGGGGTATCAGCTTAATACACTTCAGAGAGTGGACAGAGATGCTTGCAGCGGTCAGACGCGCCAATCTATACATGGAGATGTAACGGAGATGAGAATAACTTTACAATGACTGGGGAACCCAAAGGGTCACCAGCGGAGGAAAGGGGCGGTAGCCTGGAACCTAATCAGGGTACAGGCTAGACAGCGCGTGTCAGTAGAACCGGTGACGCAGCCAACAGGAAGCTGTCACCGTGTCATGAAGAATTACACAGTCTACGGGAAGCTGACACAGTACTGTCTGTACCGATAGTTCTAAGGAAGTACATAAGTAGTCACTAAGTCATAAAACGATTGAGTGAACCGCGATTGATGCTGATAGGGGGGGGGGGGGGTAACGTAAGCATTATGCTTTCCTTAGTAAGCGAGCTGGCGTAACAATGAGACTGTATAGCTCCGGAGCAGCCTGACAGTTTATAACATTGAGGGATTAGGCAACAAACACCTCAGAACCTGGTCCAGGAGGTAATAAGTTCCAAATAGCAAAGAAGAAGCACACAAAAGGGTATAGCGTAAAAAGGAGTGAGCCACAAAAAATGCATGGAGATCAAGCTAGGAGCAAAAAACGAAATAAAAATATATTGTAGACAGGTTAAGAGTGTCCAACTATCAATGGCTTAAGGCATTAGACATTATGTAACTATTGTGAATGGAACGTGGTGAGTACGCGTCAGGGGAAACCTGGACTCGCGAAACCATCTAACAGTGCATGAGGCTCGGGAGAGAATCAGGCCATCGGGGGAAGGGGCGAGGACCTGTGCTGGGTAAGGAAACGGGGAGAAGAGGAGGAGGAAGCCATTTGTTACATCACAGACCGCTCTAGAACAGCAGTTCTAGAACGGGACCAATACGCTCGGTTCTCAGGCCAAGATAAAGATGAAGGTCTAAAAAGGGCAGAAAGGACAAGAGAAAATATTATTCATCACCACAACTAGGGCATGCATGAAGGTCAAGGTCAGGACGACACATCTGTTAGTAACTAACTAACGACTATGCTCGCCTTTAGGTTCAACATTGCGACGCGCAATGTTACACTCACTCCCACTACTCAAAGGAATGTTGCCCTCATCATTGAAGATGGCATGGGTAAAAGTGTCTTTCTTGATGCAACGTTACACTCAACCCCACTAATCAAACAAATGATGCCCTCATCATTTAGCTAGGCATCTGTGGCATGGGGGGGAAATAGAAGCCTATCCTAGCCTATAAAACAAGATTCATGACAAGTGCTAGTGCTAGGCTTCATTTGCAGGGGACTTGCACACGTCTTGGTCTTGGGTCGGCTGCCTCTCTATGCTGTCTGCCTCCTACTCTCTCCTGTCTGCCTGTGCTCTCTGCTGTCTGCCTCTGCTCTCTGCCACTGCCTGCTCTCTGCCACTGCCTGCTGCCTGGGTCCTCGTATGCTGCAAGCTCCGGGGTCTGTGTTTCTTGGGTCTGGGTTCCTTGGGTCTGGGGTACTGGTTTCTCGGGGTCACGGGTCCAAGGGCAGGGGTCAGTTGGCAGGGCACGGCATGGCAGAGCAACCATCGAGAGTGACTGGTGTAGGCAGATAGGCAGTGTGGCAAATGGCAGTGAAGCGACTTGGCAATTCGCAAAGTTGGCAGATTGGTGGTGGAGTTGCTTGCTGAGAAACGACTAGGGTAGTCGCAAATGAAACAGACTTCGACATGAGGCGTCAAGGGAGTAGTAAAACCCTAGGCAAGTTGTCGAAAATTAGCAGCTCTGGACATGAAGCGTGGGATCGGACCGGACTCACTAACCAAATGTAACTATTACACAGAAGGTCAGCCAAGCTCCGAAACCAAGTGTAACTCATGAAACTCGACCGTGAGGAGTACGCGTTTATTGGGTTGAGCACCTGGCTCGCTAAGAGGACAGCTAGGCGGATAAATACTCAAGTGTTCGGACAGGGTGTATCTCGACAGGGGAAACTGTTCAATTACAAACCTAACAATCGTAGCCCAAGACTAACTGCCTTGTTAGAGACGTGGAGAGGGGGGACAAGGGCGTAACAGTCAACACGTGTTACACAGCTCGGCTTGATGCTATCTCGGGTCACTTCTCAAAGAGGTTTTCACATAAGTATCTATCAATTGAAATATAGGCAGGCCTGTTAGGTCAGGGTCACCATCTAGTCACATAGCTACGTCACGTAGAGAAACGTTACTTAATTATCTCAGATCATCTACTGTCTAGAAGGACTCGAATTATCTATTAGCTTGTATGTCTTCAAAGCCGATGTCCTTCATCCTCGTAGCCGAGCACTTGTCCAGGGCCTGGAAGTTTGGTTGCAGGTTATATGTTTTCCTACATGTTTCCACGCCGCGTTTCATTGTCGCGTGACCCTGGTCTGTTGGTCACTCGCTAACTGTGTCTGTGGTCTTCTATAGACCAGTTCTACGCACGTGGTCTGCAACTGATGCGTTTTCCGCAACGTTACACATTATATTCCACAAGGGGGGGGTGTCAGCATGAATTGCGGTGCTCTCACGCGTTCTATGACTTGGTGACTACTTATGTACTTCCTTAGAACCTCCCACTCTTACCTTCTCTGACATTGTCATCACCTACCCTCGGAAACTTAAATCTCTTGCCAAAAATCCTTGGTAAACTCCTCTCCACCAACACCCTCCTCCCTCCCCTCTTACCATACCCACCCTTGTCTTTACCTAGCTACCCCCTCCTCAGGCCTCCAGGTCTACACAGATGGCAGTCTAATTAAAGGTAAACCAGGGCATCCTAGCAAAATAGGTGCTGCAGTATATGTCCCGGCTGCAGGGCAAAGTTACACCATCAACCCTGGGGGAATAGGGGCCACCAAAACTAACAACCGGGCAGAACTGGTAGCCATCCACCAAGCCCTTCTCAACATTGATTATGACAAATCTCTTACCCTCCATACAGACAGCCTCTGCTCTCTTAAACTTATAAAAAAAATGATTCACGACCCTACCACTACAACCCGTTCTATTCATACTGAATTACTGCAATCAATTCAAAAAACACCTCATTCAACGCATCCTGCATGGCTCACACACCACTCTTTGTAAAGTCCGTTCCCACACAGGTATCCTTGGAAATGACAGAGCAGACACTCTGGCACGCAAAGCAGCTGAGCACCCCACCTTAACCAATTTTACTGACACCACTGGGGAAATCCCCCGCCACAATGTTTACTGGCCCACAGTTCAACCTCCTCGCACACCCATGGGAGATATTCCCCCACGAATTTTAGCACCGAACCTTACACAAGGTATCACCTCTAACCTGCCCACTAGCTGCCACCTTGGCCAACACCCTCTTAAAGGGATCTATGCAACCACCTGGGCTGATAACACTCCCCACCAACTTCCTCAAGCAAGTAACAAATTTTGGACCTCAACCCTTATCCAACAGAAAACCAAATTCCACATCCTTAAAGCCCGCAGGGGTAGACTGTGGAACCGTAAACTTGCATTCCGCTGGAAACTCCCTTATATTACCAGCACTCACCCCCCCACGAACTCCCTATGCCCCATTTGCCACACCTGTGAGGACGGAGCGGGCCACATCCTGGCGGGCTGCACACACCGGACTTTCAAGGGGCTCTATATCAAAAGACATGACGCCGCAGTGCGACTCATCCACAAGGCCATTTGCACCGGCGCCCTGGGATCCCGCAGAATGATCATGGACGCTGGCAAGGAAGAGGACCTCCCCAGGGGGGTCCTGGGCAAACGTCTCCCTGACTGGTTACGCCCCTCCACTATTACTGTAGCGGACTGGAAGAGAATGAGACCTGATCTTGCCGTCCTACCTGACATAGACTCCCCTACCTGTATGTCTGATAAAGAACTCTGGGTTCTTGAGCTTGGATACTGCTCTGATACCAACCATGCTACTAAGTTTATCACTAAAACACGCCCAGCATGTTGAATTAGTAAATGGCCTCAGATCGGCTGGATACCTTGTTCATTATGAAGTTATCACCGTTGGAACAACTGGTACTATTCCTACCTCTTTTTTTACTTCTATGACCACTCTTGGACTCCAGAGAACCTGTGCCCTCAAACTGGCAGACACAGTCCACTCTCACACCATTACTAGCTTTCAGAGTATTTTACAGTGCAGACGCTTTATGGAAGCACACCCCGGGTCGATACCCGGGGACTAGCACACAGACCGTCCCCCCTCTCAGGTTTTGTCTTACCAGCTGTATTGTGCCGGTGCTTCCCAACCGGGGTGAAAAACCCCCGTATTAAGCTGCACTGGTATGATGTAGTTGGTAATTCTTTTTACTGAGATGGTCCTACGGTGACTACAGCTAGCTCCGGCTTACGCTATGGTGTCCTTAACTTCACGTCCTGTGAGTAACGGTTCTACACGGATGTAACAATTTCAATTTCAATTTCAATTTCAGGACGCTGCGTCCTCCGTCGCAGACACAACGCCTAAGGGCCCGTAGCGTCGCAGACGCAGCTTCGGTGGGTTGGTTGCGTCGCAGGACACAGGCAATGGGTCGGTTGCGAGTCGGTTGCAGGTCGGTTGCGTTAAAGGACGCAGGCTATGAAATTCGTTGCGTCTCAAGACGCAGGCTGTATAATTGGTTGCATCTCAGGACGCAGAGCTGAGGGTCCTCCTGGACAACCCTGTTGGGCTCTCCAGGCTTTGGCAATAATTCAATACCATCGACCTGGACAAGTCTTGAAACTGTGTAAACCGCCTGCTTTGCTCCCTGTTTTTTGTGAATGAGGATTTTCGCCGCAAAGAGTGGGTCCCCCAAGCACTAAATTGGAAGGATTAGATGTGGTGTGGCGGAGCTTTTCCTACTCGGAACGAGAGAGTAGGCGCCCTTTGGTTGGCGGGAGGTGCTGACCCACGACCAATCACACAGGGATCACCGGTAGAGTTCCTGATACCATAACCAGGTGTGTGTTACAGTGTTGCTATATTGCACGGGGGGCTTGGCATTGGAAACCGGCGAGCAGCCCAGAGATGGCTGGACAAGTTCTATGCAGCGTCGCAAGCGACGCTAAAAAATGGCGGATAGTGTTCACAACGGAGCGACAGGTGGCAATGGAAGCGAGTTAGTTACGAGACCGTTATGTGACGTGTCAGGCTTCGTCTCGGTCAGACGGTCATCCTGGCACACTGTCATGCGGTCACCTTTTTTGCCGGGATCAAGTGGATTAAAGATATGGGTGAAGAGTACGCAGTTAATGATAGGCCATACGCCATGCTTTGATTGTTCCAGTCCTTTGCCAAATTGCTCTGAAAGAAACAGGTTAATTCACAATTTACGGTTACTAGTTGTAATCAATTATCAAATCCTGGAACTCCATTTTGGAATACCGGTACCGTGATGGTAACCATGGAATGATGAAGGATGTTGCCCTTGCTGATATCATTATGGCTATGGAAACCAAATACTGTTGGGGCAAGGATGTGTCTGATGCCCTTGAGATGTTGTACTCCATGGAAGATTCCGAGGATGCACCTCTGGCCAACAATTTACATGGGAGGTGGGAGAGTGGGAGACCTTAGTAACTTCAACCTTAACCGGATAACTGGAACAAAGTGGAGAAGGTCCTAACGTATTAGCGGCTTATCTTTTATTTTACCATGGTGTGTTTCGTTGCCAGGGCCCCCATCCTTCATAGTGGGAAAGTTAAAGGCCTCATTAGAAGTTGTTGGTGTTTTTGTTTTTTTCAATTGGGGGGGAATGGTCGGTGCAACAAGCCTTCGTTGTGAAAAATGGTTGATGGGCTGGAGGGCCTTCGGGAGTGTAATTTTACTACAACACGAAGTCGTTGTCAGCATTACCGTGGCTGCATAACTGCCGTACTCTCAATTTCTGTCCTTTACTGTCCGGGGTCCCTCTTGGCCAGTTTAGCTTTCCGGAGTGATATAACTGAAACGGCACAGGGAATGGACTGAAGGAATGTAATAGCTTAAAGGTGCGAGATGCTCAGTCAGGCGACGGAGCATGTAGAAGAAGAGAATCGGCTGTACCGCACTTGGTACTGCTGGCTTGGCGCGTGGCTGAGGCCATCGGCACAGCGGAAGACACGTCAGGCAGTAAGGCCTACGTCCTCTGTAGTCACTCTAGAGAAGGTATGAAACTCATACAAAAACAGCCGGGTTTCAATTTCAATTTCAATTTCAATTTCAATTTCAATTTCAATTTCAATTTCAATTTCAATTTCAATTTAACAGCCGGGTCCCCTTCAGTCTGTTAATCTAGGTTACCTTGCAGTAACCTAGATTCTGTACCCTATAATCTTTCAGAGTCGGCGCCTCTTCTAGCTGCCTTCTCCTCTTGTAAGCTGTTCCGACGTATTAATCTTTCTCTTCGTCTCTCGTTCTCTTCTACTGACAGTCATCTGATACGCGCCCTACAGATAAAAAGCTCTGGATCACAAGGATAGAAGAATTCTGTGCACACCTGGATGACCTCATCATGGCCATTCGAACTGAATCTTCGGTCGCTGGTTTGTGTCGGGAGACCCACCCCCTCAGGGCCTGGAGTGAAAGTCCTTTCACACCTAAAACAAGTCATATGCAGCGTCGCAAGCGACGCAGAAAATTGGCGGAGTGTGTTGGCAACAGAACGAAAGGTGGCAACGATGGATCTGACCGAAGCGAGTTAATTACGCGACCGTTGGATGACGTGTCAGGCTTCAAGTTTTTTTTCTTTTTCGGTCAAACGGACAAATGGGTAAACATGGGGGCTCTCGCCCCCTTGAAGAGGGGGCTCCGCCAAAAAGGATGAGGGTGGCAAACCAGAGATGCTTTCTTATCTCATTGTAGACCTACCTCACACGGTGGTTTATAATATGCTATATTTTGATATGAATGCTTAGATTTTGATTCTTTTGATCAATATTACATTTTCTTGGTTACAATTTTTACTGCCGAAGACGGCGAGCAATCAAATTGCTGCCTGGAGCCATGTAACCAAGTCAAAGTAAAAAACAAAAAACTTCCTCCCACTGCCTGAAGTTGGAAACTGACAGATGGAAGCGACCCATTGTCCCTTGGAGTGTCCGCTGTTTGATTCTGGAACCGCTCAAGATGAACATCATGTGATTTTTGAATGCACCGACGAAGCCTGACTGAATTCGAGAAGAAAGTACCAGAACCCGATTTCCTAATCTGAGAGCAAAATGATTTCTCTACATTATCTGGTGTGCAATCCAGAAGTGTAAAGTCGTGCGAAGCTACCTCTGTGTATCCATGAAAGCATGAAGAGATTGAATCAAATATATTTTGATAATAATGCTTATATTTTTGATTTATGTTTGATTATTTTGAATGCGATTACACTTTCCCTGGTGATTAATTTTACAGCCGAAGACAGCGAGCGGCCAAATTGCTGTCTGGAGTAACCAAGTTCAAGTCAAGGTTGGGCAGGCCCCTTTGGCCTATTTGGCCACCCCTGGACTGTAACATACACGCATTGGCGAGCTGCCCTTTTTTGCAGGGCTGCTTTGCCCCCATCCGGGTTGTTCAGGGCTCTGCTTCCTCTGTCGACCATGAGGGGAGTTGCGGGAGTCCAAACCCGTGACCTCTCACAAGCCCGTTGCGTGGAAATCGTGAGCTTGGGGTCCTCCTGAAGTACCCTGACCCCACCCTATAAACATATAAACTGACAATACGCTATGGTGTCCTTAACTTCACGTCCTGTGAGTAACGGTTCTACACGGATGTAACAATTTCAATGTCAATTTCAATAAACTGACAAAATATATTGTCTAAGAAACTTATGTTACACTAATATGTAAGTGCCCAGCTTAAAGCTTTTGCACATATCCCACTCTTTCAGAAACTTATCTTTCACTCCGGTTTCACTAATATGTAAGTGCTCAGCTTCAAGCTTTTCCGTTTCTTCCCCTCCTTTTTCTCCCTCCCGTGTTTGGGGGGCGGGGCTGTTCTAGGCGCTGCGTCTTGCATCACAGACACAGATTTTGGAGGGTCCGTTGCACACAAGAGCTGACTGGCTAAGTGCAGATCAGCTGCGTCCTAATCACGTGAGTGCTGACCAGCTAAGTCTGGATCAGACACAGATTATAAAACAGGTTGTGCCTCATGATGCAGATTTTGGAGCCCCCAAGTACAACCCAACCTGGGTGCAGCTTATACCTTGGCCGCTGCCTTCATCGCTGCCCCTTCCTCCTAAGTTCCTTCGCCATCTTCATGCAGGGACCAGCAAGATAGGACTTTCGTTTCTTCTTCTTCTTCTTCTTCCTCCCTGTCATTCCTTGTGATGCCTGCCTACGAACAACTTAACCTGGGTGCAGCTTATACCTTGGCCGCTGCCTTCATCGCCGCCCCTTCCTCCTACACTCCTTCGCCATCTCCATGCATGGACCAGCACGATAAGACTTTCGTTTCTTCTCCTTCTCCCCTGTCATTCCTTGTGATGCCTGCTCAAGAAGAACCCAACCCGGGTGCAGCTTATACCTTGGCCGCTTCCTTCATCGCCTGCTTCTTCTTCCTATACTCCTTCGCCATCTCCATGCATGGACCAGCACGATAGGGCTTTCCTTTCTTCTCCTCCTCCCCTGTCATTCCTTGTGATGCCTGCCTACAAACAACTTAACCTGGGTGCAGCTTATACCTTTCCCGCTGCCTTCATGGCCTGCTTCATCCTCCTACGCTCCTTCTTCACCTCCTTGCAGGGACCAGCAACATACTTTTTCTTCTTCTTCTTCTCTCCTGTCGTTCCTGGTGATGCCTGCCCACCCCCAGGTGCTGCGGCAACCGGAGTGGGAGCAACGCCCATGGGTGCCACCTTCTGCCGCTTGCCACCACCCCCAGTGCTGGCAGGTGTGTTCGCTGCTGGGGCGGGTACTTGCTGGGGGAGGGTGGAGGCGGGTAGTGCCGCGGCAACTGGAGGAGTAGCTACGCCCTTGTTGGCCGCCTTCTGGCGCTTGCCACCACCCTTAGTGCTGGCGGGCGTGTTGGTTGCTGGGGCGGGTACTTGCTGAGGGAGGGTGGTAGCAGGTAGAGGTATGGAGGGCGTCCCACTCCCAGTCCCATTGGTGGCTGCGACAGATATTGTGGCACCCTGAGCTTGCTTCTTCTTCCTCTTGTTCTTGTTCTTCTTGGCCTTGGGAGTGACAGCAGCAGCCCCATTGGTGGTGGTGGGGGCTGTAGTCTCACCCATAGCTGGCTTGTTGTCCGTGCTCACAGCTCCTGTATTTTGGCCCATGGGAGAAGGAGAAGGCGCGCCAGGGGTGACGCTGGCGGGCTGGTTGCCCTTCAAGGCTTTCGAGTTATCACCCACCTTCGCTGAAAAGAGAGGCGCACGGGTCTTGGGGATTGGGCTGAGGACAGCAGGCGCTGTACCACCATCTGCTTTGGTACTGTTTGCAGGTGTGGGCTTTTTCCCATCTCCCGCCTTTTTCGCCTTCTTCACCTTCTTCACTCCACCAGCCACAACCTTCGGCCCTCCCTTCTGGCCCTTGCCACCCTTGCTCTGTGCTCCTTTTCCCTTTCCTATGGTCTTGGACGCATGCACCTTTTTCCCGAATCGCTGCTCGTGCTTCTTCTTTTGCAACTCAGCTTGCCGTGGTGTCACTTTTCCAAAAGCTAAGCCGTTGTGGCATGCCATCTTGCGGATCCTGATCCTGTGGTTTCTGGTCTCCGGTTCTGTTGGGCAAGCGCTTGCTGGCAATGCCATCTACGCAAGTGGGAAGAACAGTGCAGGATTAGTAGGACTAGGAGGATTAGGATTACTAGTTGTGGGAATCTATCTTGGGAATCCTGATCTTGTGGTTTCTGGTCTCCGGTTCTCCTGGGCAAGCGCTTGCTGGCAATGTCATCTACGCAAGCGGGAAGGACAGTGCGGATTAGTAGGTTAAGGATTAGTATTTGTGGGAATCCATCTTGCGAATCCTGATCTTGTAGAATCTGGGTTCCATTTCTGTTGAGCAAGCGCTTGCTGGCAATGTCATCTACGCAAGCAGGAAGAAAAGTGCAGAATTAGTAGGATTATGATTACTAGTTTTTGCAAGCCATCTTGCGAATCCTGATCTTGCGGTTTCTGGTTTCCGGTTCTCCTGGGCAAGCGCTTGCTGGCAATGTCATCTACGCAAGCGGGAAAAACAGTGCAGGATGATTCTACCTTCTTGCAGGACCTTCCAATATGTACAAAAAGTAGAAAAACGTAGAAAATGTAGAGAAGACGTAGAACATGTGAACAGACACCTAGAGTCCAGAACTACCTTCCTCCTTGCATAAAATGTATACACAACTAAAATGTAGAGGAAACGTAGGAAAGAACGTAAGAAACGTTTAAACACAAACTAAAATGTAGAGGAAACGTAGGAAAGAACGTAAGAAACGTTTAAACACAAACTAAAATGTAGAGGAAACGTAGGAAAGAACGTAAGAAACGTTTAAACACAAACTAAAATGTAGAGGAAACGTAGGAAAGAACGTAAGAAACGTTTAAACACAAACGTTCAAATGTAGAGGAAACGTAGGAAAGAACGTAAGAAACGTTTAAACACAAACTAAAATGTAGAGGAAACGTAGGAAAGAACGTAAGAAACGTTTAAACACAAACTAAAATGTAGAGGAAACGTAGGAAAGAACGTAAGAAACGTTTAAACACAAACAAAATGTAGAGGAAACGTAGGAAAGAACGTAAGAAACGTTTAAACACAAACTAAAATGTAGAGGAAACGTAGGAAAGAACGTAAGAAACGTTTAAACACAAACTAAAATGTAGAGGAAACGTAGGAAAGAACGTAAGAAACGTTTAAACACAAACTAAAATGTAGAGGAAACGTAGGAAAGAACGTAAGAAACGTTTAAACACAAACTAAAATGTAGAGGAAACGTAGGAAAGAACGTAAGAAACGTTTAAACACAAACTAAAATGTAGAGGAAACGTAGGAAAGAACGTAAGAAACGTTTAAACACAAACTAAAATGTAGAGGAAACGTAGGAAAGAACGTAAGAAACGTTTAAACACAAACTAAAATGTAGAGGAAACGTAGGAAAGAACGTAAGAAACGTTTAAACACAAACTAAAATGTAGAGGAAACGTAGGAAAGAACGTAAGAAACGTTTAAACACAAACTAAAATGTAGAGGAAACGTAGGAAAGAACGTAAGAAACGTTTAAACACAAACTAAAATGTAGAGGAAACGTAGGAAAGAACGTAAGAAACGTTTAAACACAAACTAAAATGTAGAGGAAACGTAGGAAAGAACGTAAGAAACGTTTAAACACAAACTAAAATGTAGAGGAAACGTAGGAAAGAACGTAAGAAACGTTTAAACACAAACTAAAATGTAGAGGAAACGTAGGAAAGAACGTAAGAAACGTTTAAACACAAACTAAAATGTAGAGGAAACGTAGGAAAGAACGTAAAGAAACGTTTAAACACAAACTAAAATGTAGAGGAAACGTAGGAAAGAACGTAAGAAACGTTTAAACACAAACTAAAATGTAGAGGAAACGTAGGAAAGAACGTAAGAAACGTTTAAACACAAACTAAAATGTAGAGGAAACGTAGGAAAGAACGTAAGAAACGTTTAAACACAAACTAAAATGTAGAGGAAACGTAGGAAAGAACGTAAGAAACGTTTAAACACAAACTAAAATGTAGAGGAAACGTAGGAAAGAACGTAAGAAACGTTTAAACACAAACTAAAATGTAGAGGAAACGTAGGAAAGAACGTAAGAAACGTTTAAACACAAACTAAAATGTAGAGGAAACGTAGGAAAGAACGTAAGAAACGTTTAAACACAAACTAAAATGTAGAGGAAACGTAGGAAAGAACGTAAGAAACGTTTAAACACAAACTAAAATGTAGAGGAAACGTAGGAAAGAACGTAAGAAACGTTTAAACACAAACGTAAAATGTAGAGGAAACGTAGGAAAGAACGTAAGAAACGTTTAAACACAAACGTAAAATGTAGAGGAAACGTAGGAAAGAACGTAAGAAACGTTTAAACACAAACTAAAATGTAGAGGAAACGTAGGAAAGAACGTAAGAAACGTTTAAACACAAACTAAAATGTAGAGGAAACGTAGGAAAGAACGTAAGAAACGTTTAAACACAAACTAAAATGTAGAGGAAACGTAGGAAAGAACGTAAGAAACGTTTAAACACAAACTAAAATGTAGAGGAAACGTAGGAAAGAACGTAAGAAACGTTTAAACACAAACTAAAATGTAGAGGAAACGTAGGAAAGAACGTAAGAAACGTTTAAACACAAACTAAAATGTAGAGGAAACGTAGGAAAGAACGTAAGAAACGTTTAAACACAAACTAAAATGTAGAGGAAACGTAGGAAAGAACGTAAGAAACGTTTAAACACAAACTAAAATGTAGAGGAAACGTAGGAAAGAACGTAAGAAACGTTTAAACACAAACTAAAATGTAGAGGAAACGTAGGAAAGAACGTAAGAAACGTTTAAACACAAACTAAAATGTAGAGGAAACTTAGGAAAGAACGTAAGAAACGTTTAAACACAAACGTACAAATGTAGAGGAAGCGTAAAAAATTTAAACACAAACTAAAACCCATAACTACCTCCCTCCTTGCACTACCATCCAAGGTGTATAAAATGTAGAAAACGTACAAAATGTAGAGACAATGTAGTCCACGTAAACAAGCAACTAAAGCTCAGGACTGCCTACCTCCTAGCACGCCCTTCAAAAGTGTATAAAATGTAGAAAACGTACAAAATGTAGAGAAACCGTAGAACATGTGAACAAACACCTAAAGTCCAGAACTACCTCCCTCCTTGCATGACCTTCCAAGGTGTATAAAATGTACACAAACGTACAAATGTAGAGGAAACATAGAACATTTAAACACAAACTAAAGCCCATAACTACCTCCCTCCTTGCATGACCTTCCAAGGTGTATAAAATGTATACAAACGTACAAATGTAGAGGAAACATAGAACATTTAAACACAAACTAAAGCCCATAACTACCTCCCTCCTTGCATGACCTTCCAAGGTGTATAAAATGTATACAAACGTAGAAAACGTAGAACATGTTAACAAAAACTAACGCCCGGAACCACCTACCTCCTTGCACTGCCTCCCAAAGTGTATAAAACGTAGAACATGTAAGCAAAAACAAAAGCCCGGAACTACCTACCTCCTTGCATTGCCTTCCGAGGCTGTCCAGGTCACCCTCTCCACGGAAGAGCTTGAACGCAGTGTTAGCTCCTGCTGCATCCCTGAGAAACAGTGGTGGGGGGTGATGTGTGTGTGGTGGTGGGGGTGATGATTGTGTGGTGGTGGGGTGATGTGTGTGTGGTGGTGGGGGGTGATGTGTGTGTGGTGATGGGGGTGATGATTGCGTGGTAATGGGGTGATGTGTGTGTGGTGGTGGGGGTGATGAGTGTGTGGTGGTGGGGGTGATGTGTGTGTGGTGGTGGGGGTGATGCTTGCGTGGTGGTGGGGTGATGTGTGTGTGGTGGTGGGGTGATGTGTGTGTGGTGGTGGGGTGATGTGTGTGTGGTGGTGGGGGTGATGATTGTGTGGTGGTGGGGTGATGTGTGTGTGGTGGTGGGGGTGATGATTGTGTGTGTGTGGTGGGGGTGATGTGTGTGTGGTGGTGGGGGTGATGATTGTGTGGTGGTGGGGTGATGTGTGTGTGGTGGTGGGGGATATGTGTGTGTGGTGATGGGGGTGATGGTTGCGTGGTGGTGGGGTGATGTGTGTGTGGTGGTGGGGGTGATGTGTGTGTGGTGGTGGGGGTGATGATTGCGTGGTGGTGGGGTGATGTGTGTGTGTGGTGGTGGGGTGATGTGTGTGTGGTGGTGGGGGTGATGATTGCGTGGTGGTGGGGTGATGTGTGTGTGGTGGTGGGGGTGATGGTTGCGTGGTGGTGGGGTGATGTGTGTGTGGTGGTGGGGTGATGTGTGTGTGGTGGTGGGGGTGATGATTGCGTGGTGGTGGGGTGATGTGTGTGTGGTGGTGGGGGTGATGGTTGCCTGGTGGTGGGGTGATGTGTGTGTGGTGGTGGGGTGATGTGTGTGTGGTGGTGGGGGTGATGATTGCGTGGTGGTGGGGTGATGTGTGTGTGTGGTGGTGGGGGTGATGATTGCGTGGTGGTGGGGTGATGTGTGTGTGGTGGTGGGGGTGATGATTGCGTGGGTGGTGGGGTGATGTTGTGTGTGGTGGTGGGGTGATGATTGCGTGGTGGTGGGGTGATGTGTTTGTGTGGTGGTGGGGGTGATGATTGCGTGGTGGTGGGGTGATGTGTTTGTGGTGGTGGGGGTGATGATTGCGTGGTGGTGGGGTGATGTGTGTGTGGTGGGGGGTGATGATTGCGTGGTGGTGGGGTGATGTGTGTGTGGTGGTGGGGGTGATGATTGCGTGGTGGTGGGGGTGATGTGTGTGTGGTGGTGGGGGTGATGATTGCGTGGTGGTGGGGTGATGTGTGTGTGGTGGTGGGGGTGATGTGTGTGTGGTGGTGGGTGATGTGTGTGTGTGTGGTGGTGGGGGTGATGTGTGTGTGGTGGTGGGGTGATGTGTGTGTGGTGGTGGGGTGATGTGTGTGTGTGTGGTGGGGTGATGTGTGTGTGGTGGTGGGGTGATGTGTGTGTGGTTGTGGGGTGATGTGTGTGTGGTTGTTGGCGTGACGATTGCGTGTGGTTGTGGGGGTGACGATTGTGTGTGGTTGTGGGGGTGACGATTGCGTGTGGTTGTGGGGATGATGATTGTGTTTGGTGGTAGGGGGTGGGTCTAGGCCACCCTCTCCACCGAAGAGCTTGAACTTTGTGTTGGCTCCTTCTGCATCCCTTCAAAACAGTGGTGGGGGGTGATGTGTGTGGTGGTGGGGATGATGATTGTATGTGGTGGTGGGGTGATGATTGTGTGTGGTGGTGGGGTGATGATTGTGTGTGGTGGTGGGGTGATGATTGTGTGTGGTGGTGGGGTGATGATTGTGTGTGGTGGTGGGGTGATGATTGTGTGTGGTGGTAGGGGGTGGGTCTAGGCTACTCTCTCCACCGAAGGGCTTGCACTCCGTGTTGGCTCCTGCTGCATCCCTGCGAAACAATGGTGGGGGGTGATGTGTGTGTGGTGGTGGGGATGATGATTGTGCGTGGTGGTGGGGTGATGATTGTGTGTGGTGGTAGGGGGTGGGTCTAGGCCACCCTCTCCACCGAAGAGCTTGCACTCCGTGTTGGCTCCTGCTGCATCCCTGCGAAACAATGGTGGGGGGTGATGTGTGTGTGGTGGTGGGGATGATGATTGTGTGTGGTGGTGGGGTGATGATTGTGTGTGGTGGTAGGGGGTGGGTCTAGGCTACTCTCTCCACCGAAGGGCTTGCACTCCGTGTTGGCTCCTGCTGCATCCCTGCGAAGCAATGGTGGGGGGTGATGTGTGTGTGGTGGTGGGGATGATGATTGTGTGTGGTGGTGGGGTGATGATTGTGTGTGGTGGTAGGGGGTGGGTCTAGGCCACCCTCTCCACCGAAGAGCTTGCACTCCGTGTTGGCTCCTGCTGCATCCCTGCGAAACAATGGTGGGGGGTGATGTGTGTGTGGTGGTGGGGGTGATGATTGCGTGTGGTGGTAGGGTGGGTCCAGGACACCCTCTCCACCGACGAGCTTGAACTCCGTGTTGGCTCCTTCTGCATCCTTGCGAAACAATGGTGGGGGGTGATGTGTGTGGTGGTGGGGATGATGATTGTGTGTGGTGGTAGGGGGTGGGTCTAGGCCACCCTCTCCACCGAAGGGCTTGAACTCCGTGTTGGCTCCTTCTGCATCCCTGCAAAACAATGGTGGGGGGTGATGTGTGTGAGTGTGATGGTGGTGGGGGGTGATGATTGTGTGTGGAGTGAGTGTGGTGGTGGGGGTGTGTGGTGTAAAGAGCTTGAATGCCGTGTTGGCTGCATCGGTACGAAACATCAATAATCATACATTATGAATAGGTGGAGTAGGTAGGTGGGGTAGGGTAGGGTAGGTAGGTAGGTTGGGTAGGTAGGTGGCTCATCCCTGCGAAACATGGATGATCATACATACCATTCATGATCATGATTAAAATGTTATTACAAACATGACAAGTTCGATGCAGCGTCGCCTGCGACGCTAAAAATTGGCGGAGAGTGATCGCGAGGGAGCAACAGGTGGCAACGGAAGGCCAGTTAGTTACGAGGCCGTTGGCTGACGTGTTGGGCTTCATCACGGTCAGATGGATGGATGGATGGATGGTTGGATGGTCGGAGGGACAAATGGGTAACACTGGGGGGTCCCGCCCCCCAGAAGGGGGGACTCCGCCAAAAATGTGTTTACATGTTTTCCTGGTATTTGTTTTTATACTGCCGAAGACGGTGAGCAGCCAAATTGCTGACTGAAGCTAGGTAACTAAGTTCAAGTCCAAGTTCAAGGCTGTCCAGGTCACCCTCTCCACAAACATCGCACAAATCATTAATAACCGCACATATTATTAACTAGGTGTGATCATATTAATGGTGCACCTTCAATGCAAACAAGCTCATGCCACCCCACCCCACCCCGTACATGAATGAAATGATTACAGGATATGCAGGCCTATTGAGCCCCCCCCCCCCCCCCCCCCCCCCCCCCCCCCACACACACACCCAACTATTGAGCCAAACTCACTTGAACACGATGAAGACCTTATTTGATGAAACACCACCTTCAATGCAAACAAGCCCACCTCACCCCATACTCGAATGAATGAAATGAATACAGGATATGCACGCCTATTGAGTCCCCCCCCCCCCCTTCCCCCCCCAAACTATTGAGCCAAACTCACTCGAACACGAGGAAGATCTTCTTTGATGAAACAACACCATGAATGCAAACAAGCCCACCTCATTCCATACACGAACGAATGAAATGAATACAGGACCCCCCCCCCCCCACACACACACACCCCCACACCCAACTATTGAGCCAAACTCACTTGAACACGAGGAAGACCTTCTTCGCTGAAACATCCCCTTCAATGCAAACGAGCTCAGGCCATGACTCCGAGCTCCCCGGTGCTGCACTGAACAGTTTCCTCACATCCTCCTCAGTCCAACCTTGGGGGATGGAGTGTACCAGCAACTTACACAGCAGCTCTTTTGCTACCTGGCAGGAAGTGTGTGTGAGGGGTGGGGGCGTGGGGGGGCGCGGGGTGGCGGGCTGTGGGTGTGTGTGGTGTGTGTGTGCACATAACAGTTTCCTCAAATCCTGGTCAGAACAACCTTGGGGGATGGAGTGTACCAGCAACTTACACAGCAGCTCTTTTGCTACCTGGCAGGAAGTGTGTGTGAGGGGTGGGGGCGTGGGGGGCGCGGGGTGGCGGGCTGTGGGTGTGTGTGGTGTGTGTGCGCACTGAACAGTTTCCTGAAATCCTGGTCAGCACAACCTCGGGGGATAGAGTGTACCAGCAACTGACACAGCAGCTCTTTTGGCACTTGACAGGAAGTGCGTGTGTGTGTGTCTGTTTGGAGTGTGTGTGTGTGTGTGTGTGTGTGTGTGTGTGTGTGTGTGTGTGTGTGTGTGGGGGGGGGGGGGGGTGAGTGTGTGTGTGTGTGTGTGTGTGTGTGTGTGTGGGGGGGGTAAGTGTGTGTGTGTGGGGTGGTGGTGGTGGTGGTGGTGAGTGTGTGTGTGTGTGTGTGTGTGTGTCGTGTGTCGTGCGTGTGTGTCGTGTGTGTGTGTGTGTGTGTGTGTGTGTGTGTGTGTGTGTGTGTGTGTGTGTGTGTGTGTGGGGGGGGGGGGGGGCACTGACCATTTTCTTCAGCTCTTGGTCATCATAACCTCTAGGTATGGAGTCTACTAGCAACTAACACAGCAGGGTAATGAAAGTAACATTTAAATAAAACGTTACAGGAAATCATGATTTTTTTTGGAACCAATGTTTTACAAAGGCCGTTAAAAAAAAGGTATTATGGTTTGTCTTCAATTATGGTGAACAAGAAACATTAGAATGAGTTGAAGAATTAAAGTACTGTTCTTACCAGAGTATCAGAGGGTGGGACCATGGGTGAATTTAGTAATATATAATGAATTTAGTAATATAATGAATTTAGTAATATATACAACAGTGGAACTGGTACCGGTATAAATAATGGGTAATCAGAGTAATGTTCCTACCAGACTATCAGGGGCAGTTGATTGTCGATGAATTCAGGTGTGTGGGTAAATTGAGGTGAGTGGGTATGGGCTGGTGGTGGTGGTGGTGGTGGTGGTGTGGTGGTGTGGGTGGTGTGGGTGGGTGGGGGGGACCATGGGTGAATTCATCCCCCTATTTATTTCCCCTTTCTAGTAATATATTATATAGTGGAACTGGTAATGGGTAGGGATCGGCATATCATATGATATCGACCAAAGACGAGTATGATATCATATGATATCATACAAATTGCATCATATGATATTGTATATAAATGGTGACTTTGGCCTAGTCAGACTGCCGGCATCATATATATATATATCATATGGCATCATATGATGCCATGTTGCCGTTCCCCAGTAATGGGTAATGGGCAATGGGAAATGGAAGTAATGATCCTACCGGAGTATCAGGTGGTGAGACCTTGGGGGGATATAATATAATATAATATAATATAATATAATATAATATAATATAATATAATACAATATATGATATGATATGATATAATATATATAATATATGAGATAATATAATATAATATACGATATAATTTAATATAATATAATATAATATGAATATAATATAATATAATACAATATATGATATGATATGATATATATATAATATAATATATATTATTGATATTAATATAATATATATAATATATGAGATAATATAATATAATATACGATATAATTTAATTTAATTTAATATAATATAATATAACATAATACAATATATTATATGATATAATATAATATATATAATATATGAGATAATATAATATAATATACGATATATAATTTAATTTAATATAATATAACATAATATATACAATTAGTAATGTTCCTACCGGAGAATGAGAGGGTGGGACCTTGGGGGAAGGCCTGCCCCTCTCAAGCTCATACACCACCATATCATAGAGTAAAACTGGTCATTGTAATGGGCAAAGGGTAATGCGAGTATTGATCCAATTGGAATTTCAGGGGTGGGATCTTGGGATAAAAAAAAGTGATGTACCGCGGTATCAGGGGGTGAGACCTTCGGTGAATATAGTAATAGAGTAATATATATAAATGTTTAGTAATGTTCCTACCGGGATTTCAGGGGGTGGGACCTTGGGGGAAGGCCTGCCTCTCTCAAGCTCATACACCACCAGCCTCATCGTCATCAGAGCGTCCTCCTCGGCATCGTGAAAACCGTCGGCACTCTGTCGCATCTCAGCTCCCAACAGCGCTTTGACTAGGCCTGAGAGCCCAGGGGTACAGGCGGGCAGGTCCCTGAGCGAGGGTGGGCAGGTGGGCAGCTCAGGTGTGTGTGTGTGTGTGTGTGCACTCAGTGTTCATGAGTGGGGTGTAGTCGTGGTAGACCGGGAACTGCAGCCACTCAGTTATTTCAGGTTGTTTCAGGTTATTTGAGGCTACGTCTCATATCAACGCCCAACAGTGCCTTGACTAGGCCTGTGAGCCCAGGGGTGCAGGCGGGCAGGTCCCTGGGTGACGGTGGGCAGGTGGGCAGCTCAGGTGTGTGTGTGCACTCGGTGTTTATGAGTGTGGTGCAGTTGTTATGAGTGTGGTGGTGGTGGTGGTGGGCACTCTAGGCCTGAGAGCCCAGGGGTGCAGGCGGGTAGGTCCCTGGGTGACGGTGGTCAGGTGGTCAGGTCGGGTCAGGCCGGGCGTGTGTGTGTGTGTGAGTGGGGTGGGGGGTGGGGGTGGGGTGGTGGGCACTCTAGGCCTGAGAGCCCAGGGGTGCAGGCGGGCAGGTCCCTGGGTGACGGTGGGCAGGTGGACAGGTCGGGTCAGGGCAGACATGTGTGTGTGTGTGTGTGTGTGTGTGTGTGGGTGTGTGGGTGGGGGGGTGGTGGGGGGGGGGGGTCACGCTGTGTTCATGAGTGTGTTGCAGTCGTGGTAGATCTGGACCTGCATTCACCCTGTTGCGTCTCCATTCCAAGCAGCGACTTGACTAGGCATTGGATCCAAGGTGGGCAGGTGAGCAGGTGGACAGGGCAGGGCAGGTGTGTGGGAGGGTGGGAGGGGGCATGCAGTGTTTAGGAGTGTGGTGTAGTCTTGGTAGACCTGGACCTGCAGTCACTCCTTTATTTCAGGCTATTCAGGTTATTTCAGGTTGTCTCAGGCTATTCATGTTGTTTCAGGTTGTTTCAGGTTGTCTCAGGTTGTTTCAGGTTGTTTCAGCTATTCAGGTTGCTTGACGTTGTCTCAGGTTGTTTCAGGTTGTCTCAGGTTGTTTCAGGTTGTCTCAGGCTATTCAGTTTGTTTCAGGTTGTCTCAGTTTGTTTCAGGTTGTTTTAGGTTGTCTCAGGTTGTTTCAGGTTGTCTCAGGTTGTTTCAGGTTGTCTCAGGCTATTCAGGTTGTTTCAGGTTGTCTCAGGTTGTTTCAGGTTGTCTCAGGCTATTCAGGTTGTTTCAGGTTGTCTCAGGTTGTTTCAGGTTGTCTCAGGCTCATTGTTTCACAGTTGTCTCAGTTTGTTTCAGGTTGTCTCAGGCAGGATATTCATGTTGTCTCAGGTTGTCTCAGGTTGTTTCAGGTTGTTTTAGGTTGTCTCAGGTTGTTTCAGGTTGTCTCAGGTTGTTTCAGGTTGTCTCAGGTTGTTTCAGGTTGTCTCAGGCTATTCATGTTGTCTCAGGTTGTCTCAGGCTATTCAGATTGTTTCAGGTTGTCTCAGGTTGTTTCAGGTTGTTTCAGGTCGTCTCAGGCTATTTCAGGTTATTTCAGGTTGTTTCAGGTTATTTCAGGTTATTTCAGGTTGTTTCAGGTTATTTCAGGTTATTTCAGGTTGTTTCAGGCTGTTTCAGGCTATTCAAGTTGTTTCAGGTTGTCTCAGGTTGTTTTAGGTTGTTTCAGGTTGTCTCAGGCTATTCAGGTTGTTTCATGCTATTTCAGGTTGTTTCATGCTATTTCAGGCTATTTCAGGTTGTTTCAGGTTTTTTCAGGTTTTTTCAGGTTGTTTCAGGTTGTTTCGGGCTATTTCAGGTTGTTTCAGGTTGTCACAGGCTATTTCAGGTTGTTTCAGGTTGTTTCAGGGGGGCTTTTCTGACTAAAAGTAATGATAACGCCTGGTGGGGCATGGTAGTAAGGGAGCACTGTTTTACGGCGGTAGGGAACAGGCTGCTACTTTACCTGGACAAAGCTACCAGGGCGGTTGACAGCGACCGCGAACACTTAAGCGCAACCGTGGGGGTTCGAACCCGGCACCTACGTCGTTCAAGGAGCTCTTCCATTGAGCCATTTATCGAACGGGGATCAGGGTACTTCAAATGGCCAAATTGGCCAGCGCTTTGGCGCACCTGTAAACAAAAAAGTGCGCTTTGTAGCGCAAAAAGCGCAAAAATTGCTTTCTGCGCCCACAGGGGGTTGCAAAAAAGTGCGCTTAAAGCGCTGAGGGGGTCAGAAAGTCAGCCCTCAAAAGCGCGCGCTTTGAATTACCCTGACGGGGATACTCTTCCGACTACTTTAGCCGGATCCATGCGTCGCCATGCATTACACGACAAATTATATCATTATCCAATTAAATCCAATTTAATTCATTATTCACTTAATCGGTCACCATACAGCAACGGAATGGCAACGCTTCACGAAAAATAAAGGTGGTTACTTACTTGTACTCAAAGATGAGGGACGTGTCGATGACGGGAGTGAAGTCCAAGCGCATTGCGATGAGATCGTGGTACAGAGCATGGCCGACCAGGATGGTGTTGGGAACCTCACTAACCAGCTTCTTCACTATCTTTCGTGCCTCTCCTCGGGTCAGAGTGATACCCTGTAGAACACAATGAGTAATCAGTATGAGTAATGAGTAATGGGTATTGAGTTAAGTACGGGGAGGTAGGGGCATTAATAAACGGGGATCATTATTAATTATTGTAATGATTACAATTCTTCACTATCTTTCGTGCCTCTCCTCGGGTGAGAGTAATACCCTGTAGAACACAATGTGTCATGAGCATGAGTATGAGTAATGACCAACGAGTAACAGGTATTGAGTTAGGTACGGGAAGTTGGGGCATTAATAAACGGGGATCGTTATAAATTATTGTAATGATTACAATTCTTCACTATCTTTCGTGCCTCTGCTCGGGCGAGAGTGATACCCTGTAGAACACAATGAGTAATGAGTATGAGTCTGAGTAATGACCAACGAGTAACAGGTATTGAGTTAGGTACGGGAAGTTGGGGCATTAATAAACGGGGACCATTATTAATTATTGTAATGATTATAATTCTTCACTATCTTTCGAGCCTCTCCTCGGGTGAGAGTGATACCCTGTAGAACACAATGTGTCATGAGCATGAGTATGAGTAAGCTAGCTAAAACAAACACTGACAAACTAAGACATAGATATAGTAGAAACAAGCACTGATAACTAAAACATAGATCTATCTGCTAACGTCAAAGTCATTTCCTTCAGACCAGTGAAGTGTGTGCAGTAGTCCAAGATCTAGCGAAAACATAGATCCAGAAAAAACAAGCACTGATAAACTTAAACATAGACCTATCTGCTAACCTCAAAGTCATGTCCTTCAGACCAGTGAAGTGTGTGCGGTGGTCCAAGATCTAGCGAAAACATAGATCCAGAAAAAACAAGCACTGATAAACTTAAACATAGACCTATCTGCTAACCTCAAAGTCATGTCCTTCAGACCAGTAAAGTGTGTGCGGTGGTCCAAGATCTAGCGAAAACATAGATCCAGAAAAAACAAGCACTGATAAACTAAAACATAGATCTATCTGCTAACCTCAAAGTCATGTCCTTCAGACCAGTGAAGTGTGTGCGGTGAACAAGATCTAGCAAAAACATAGATCTAGAAAAAACAAGCACTGATAAACTAAAACATAGATCTATCTGCTAACCTCAAAGTCATTTCCTTCAGACCAGTGAGGTGCGAGCAGTAGTCCAAGATCTAGCGAAAACATAGATAGAGCAAAAACAAGCACTGATAAACTGAAAGATAGATCTATCTTCTCACCTCAAAGTCCTTCTCCTGCAGACCAGTCACGTACGTGCGGTAGTCCAAGATCTTGCCCTTGGGTTTGATCAGCGCCTGCAACACACAAATTTATAGTATTTTATTTTTTATTTTTTGCTTTATTTATTTTTGTCTTAGTTTTGATTTTGCTTTGATGATGATGATGATGGTGATTACAATTTTTCCTAGTGCCATACTGGTCTTCAAATGTGAATGTCATATGCACTTGAACATATGCAGCTTGACTGGACCAAGGAAGAGAAATAAATCAATAGTACGCCTTATTACGAGGCATGAGGTTGAGGGGGCCAGCTTGTTCGCTTGCATTGGGGCCAACCACAACATGAACGAAGGAGGGCTTATTTGTTTTGTTGCGCAATGTTTCTTCTTTTTTACCTTGCTGAGTTTCCTGCAACATATTTATTGTAGTTGAGTTTTAGTTTTTGCTCTTTAAAAAAATGTATTTTTGATGTGCCCGCAGCTTGACTGACCCAAGCAGGACTTATTTGTTTTCTTGCGTAATTATTGGCCAATTTCTGGCCAATATTTGGCCCCCCTTCTGGGAGGGCGGGAGCCCCCAGGGTCACCCCGTTGTCCGTTTATTGGATTGTGCGACCGACAAACAAGACGAAGTCTAACGTCAGCCAATGGTATTGTAACAAACTGGCTTCGGTCTGCTCCAATCTGTTGCCAACACTTTCCACCAATTTTCCACTTTGTTTGCCACGCTGCCTAGGACTTATTAAGGAAAGGAAGCAGTGTCTCAACGTAGCACCATGTTGATCCTAGTAGCTTCCTCGTAGCTTCCTATGTAGCACCATGTTGATCCTAGTAGCTTCCTCGTAGCTTCCTATGTAGCACTATGGTGATCCTAGTAGCTTCCTAGTAGCTTCCTATGTAGCACCATGTTGATCCTAGTAGCTTCCTAGTAGCTTCCTATGTAGCACCATGGTGATCCTAGTAGCTTCCTCGTAGCTTCCTATGTAGCACCATGTTGATCCTAGTAGCTTCCTAGTAGCTTCCTAAGTAGCACCATGGTTATCCTAGTAGCTTCCTTGTAGCTTCCTATGTAGCACCATGGTGATCCTAGTAGCCTTCGGGGTAACACACACTCTAACCTACCTTGTACACTGTCTTCACTCTCACATTGTGAATCTTTTGCTTTTCTATTGTTATCCTTTTGTTTTTCTATTGTTATTCCTTGTTATTATTTTGTTTGATTGTATTGGCAAGGGTAACACACACTATAACCTACCTTGTACACTGACTTCACCTTCACATTGTGAATCTTTTGCTATTATATTGTCATCCTTTTGTTTTCTATCGTTATTCTATTGTTATTCGTTGTTATTATTTTGTTTGTTTGTATTGGCAAGGGTAACACACACTATAACCTACCTTGTACACTGTCTTCGCCCTCACATTGTGAATCTTTTGCTATTATATTGTCATCCTTCTGTTTTTCTATTGTTATTATATTTGTATTATTTTGTTATTCTTTTGTTATTCCTTGTTATTCTTTTGTGCGTTTGTATTGGTGAGGTTAATATGACCTACCTTGTACACTGTCGTTCCCTCAACATCAACCACACAGATGGCTGTGATGGCATTCTCCTCCATATCTGTACCACAGGACTCTGTGTCCACTGCCAGGAGCCTGAACTTGGATTTCATGTCAAGAGGAGGCCTGGACGGAAACACGAGAAAGAGTAAGAGCAATGGCGGGAGTGAGAGTGAGGGTGGGCGTATGAGTATGAATAAGAGCAAGAGTAAGGGCGAGAGTGAGAGTTAGATGGCATTCTCCTCCATATCTGTACCACATGACTCCGTGTCCACTACCTGGAGCCTGAACTTGGATGCCATGTCAAGAGGAGACCTGGACAGAAACACGAGAAAGAGTAAGAGTAAGAGCAAGGGCGAGAGTGAGAGTGAGGGTGGGCGTATGAGTATGAATAAGAGCAAGAGTAAGGGCGAGAGTGAGAGTTAGATGGCATTCTCCTCCATATCTGTACCACATGACTCCGTGTCCACTACCTGGAGCCTGAACTTGGATGCCATGTCAAGAGGAGGCCTGGACAGAAACACGAGGAAGAGTAAGAGCAAGGGCGGATGTGAGAGTGAGGGTGGGCGTATGAGTATGAATAAGAGCAAGAGCCTTCAAGTGCTACTAGCAGCTCTTTTGCCTCCCGGAGCAACCAAAAATGGCTCAACGTAGCACCACCACCAGGAGCCGGAACTTGGCTTTCATGTCTAAAGGAGGCCCAGGCAGAGAAACGCAAGTAAGAGCAAGGGCGAGGGTGAGAGTAAGAGTGAGGGTGGGCATATGAGCAAGAGCAAGCTTGTCTAGAGCTGGCATATGTAGAGATATATGAGTAAGAATAAGAGTCAAAGTAGGAGCAAGGGCAAGAGCAAGAGCAAGCTTGTATAGAGCAGACGTAGATAGAGACATTTGAGTAAGAGATAGTGTCAAAGTAGAAGCAAGAGCAAGAGCAAGCATGTCAAGAGCAGGCGTAGGCAGAGACATATATGTAAGAATAAGAGCAAGAGTGAGAGTGAGGTAAGAAAAAAAAAAAAAAAAAAAAAAAAAAATATATATATATATAGAGAGAGAGAGATTGAGATTGAGATTGAGAGATTGAGAGATAGAGATAGAGAGAGAGATAGAGAGAGAGATAGAGAGAGAGATAGATAGATAGAGAGATAGATAGAGAGAGAGAGAGAGAGAGAGAGAGAGAGATAGAGATAGAGAGAGAGATAGAGATAGAGAGAGAGAGAGAGAGATTGAGAGAGAGAAAGAGAGAGAGAGAGAGAGAGAGAGAGAGAGAGAGAGAGAGAGAGAGAGAGAGAGAGAGGGCGAGAGCACGCGCGAGAGAGGGAGAGGGAGAGCAAGAGCGACAGCGAGAGGGAGAGTGTGGGTAGGAGTAAGAGCAAGAGTATGAGTAAGAGATTTCAAGTGCTACTAGCAGCTTTTTGCCCCCAAAAGCAACCCCAAATGGTTCTGACGTAGACACCCCAGAACACCAAGGTACACCGATTTGCACTTCAGCTACAAGTAGCCTACATAGCTACCCCAGAACATCAAGTAGCACTTCAGCTACAAGTAGCTGAAGTTGCTACCCCAGAACACCACGGTACACCACCCCCTCATAAGTCTTACCGCTTGGTTCGAATCCACCCCTCAGTATATGATGGAATCGTAGTGTTTTTTGTAGTTTCCGTGCATCATAGTGTTCCTCACCCCCTCACCCCACCCCCTCATAAGTCTTACCGCTTGGTTCGAATCCATCCATCAGTACATGATGGAATCGTAGAGTGTTTTTTGTAGTTTCCGTGCATCGTAGTGTTCCTCACCCCCTCACCCCACCCCCTCATAAGTCTTACCGCTTGGTTCGAATCCACCCCTCAGTATATGATGGGAGGTTGTAGTACTTTTTGTAGTTTCCGTGCATCATGGTGTTCCTTACCAGAAGCCGGACCATCTCATCCTGGAAATTGAAAATTGAAAATTAGTATACCGTGCCTCAGGCGTGAGATTAAGGGAAGCCTCCCGTTTGTATGCATGTGTACATACTGGAGAATAGGTACCATGTTGGGTTTATTTGGTTTTGCAGACCGCCTGCGCCTAGGCTTGGACTACAGCGCGACAGCCCGGAGGGAAATCTCATCCTGAATGAGAGAGGCATCGATTGAATTGGACATTGAATGACAAGTTTTGGATGAAAAGGGCATTGAATGGGCATTGAATGACAGTCCTGAGTAAAAAAGTCATTGAATGGGCATTGAATGACAAGTCCTAGGTGCGTCGCAAGCGACGCTAACAATTGGCAGAGAGTATTAGCCGTCCGAGGTTTGGAAGGGTGGAGAGTGGGTTTACGACAGGGCCTTGGCATAAACACAAAAAACGTCGTAGTATGTGTATGTGTGCGTGGGTATGTGTAGGTGGTGGTATTTGAGTGCGTGCGTATGTGTGGGTGGTGTAGATGGTGTAGGTGTAGGTATATATGTAGGTGGTGTAGGTGGTGTAGGCATACATGTAGGTGTAGGTAGTGTACAATATAATTAAATCCTCATCTCAGCTGGGATGATAATTTAATCGTGCAATTATTATCGCATTTTTTTATAAATTGAATTAAGTATTTCCATCCTTCAAAAGATAGATGTAGGTGTAGGTGCAGGTGGTGACACATGACCTGCATTACTCGTGAAATCTCTCAAAAACCTATAAAGAAACTGGTGAGGTTTCTTTTTAGGTTTTCGTGACACCGTCAGAACAGTTCGCTGGATTCAACCCCCGTTTGGTGGACAACCAACTGTTTGGTGGACAACCAACTGTTTGGTGGACAACCAACTGTTCAGGTCTGATGATGAGGCCTCCAGCCCCATCAAAGGACCCCCCAGCCTGATCTTGCAGTGCACCTTCTGCAATTAGTAACCCAGAAAGAACCTAGGGATATTAGAAACAGCTCCGTAAAACCTAGAAAGAACCGAGGGATACTATTACCAGCTTTGTAAAACTTAGAAAGAACCTAGGGATATTATTAGCAGGCAACAATTGAAACGCCTACTGTACCTCCATCCTAGCTACCCGCGGTCACTAAGAGTCCCTGCCGCCAGGCTGGTGACCCACAACGTTTAGTCTGCCATAGTGGCAGTCCCTGATGCCAGGCTGGTGACCCACACTGTTTAGTCTGCCATGGTAGCAGTCCCTGATGCCAGGCTGGTGACCCACACTGTTTAGTCTGCCATGGTGGCAGTCCCTGATGCCAGGCTGGTGACCCACAACGTTTAGTCTGCAATGGTGGCAGTCCCTGATGCCAGGCTGGCAACCCACAACGTTTAGTCTGCCATGGTAGTAGTCCCTGATGCCAGGCTGGTGACCCACACTGTTTAGTCTGCCATGGTGGCAGTCCCTGATGCCAGGCTGGTGACCCACAACGTTTAGTCTGCCATGGTGGCAGTCCCTAATGCCAGGCTGGCGACCCACAACGTTTAGTCTGCCATGGTGGCAGTCCCTGATGCCAGGCTGGCGACCCACACTGTTTAGCCTGCCATTGTGGCAGTCCCTGATGCCAGGCTGGCGACCCACACTGTTTAGTCTGCCATGGTGGCAGTCCCTGATGCCAGGCTGGCGACCCACACTGTTTAGTCTGCCATGATGGCAGTTCTCAGCTTCGGCGTACGGGACGGTCCCCTGAACACCACGCCCCACCACGCGTTATTTTAATGAGCTTTGGTGGGGGGGCTTATGCAGTTTTAGGTGAGGGGACAATCCAGGGATTTTCATTTCCGCTATTTATAGCGATCGCTAGTTTTCAGCGACCCGTGTCAGCGACATTATCGCTATGAAACAAGTCAAAATTCCCCGTGTCAGCGACATTATCGCTATAAAACAAGTACCCCCCCCCCCCCCCCCCCTTAAACGGCCCAACAAGCTATAAAAGCTATAGAAAGCACTAAAACGCTGTCCCTGGAGGAAGCCTAAAACCCTAAAGCTAGCAAAAACCCACTTTCAGATTTGAAAAAAAAATCACTGGGACAATCGCCGGTGACCCAAGCTGTGACCCGAACTCAGATGGCTCCAGTCCAGAGACCTGCTAGATCGGGTCATGGCAGGGATTGTTTTTCACGCTTAAAATAGCGATCACTAGTTTAGCCCCCTTCAGCAAAATTATCGCTATACAAAAGTTTTTTTTGTTTTTTGCCCTAAATTGCCCTTAAAAGCTACAAAAAGCTATTTAAGCTGTAGAAAACACTTAATGTCTGTCCATGGAGGGGGCCCAAATCCACAAAGCTAGAAAAAAACCACTTACAGGTTTGAAAAAAAAGCTGATTCACGGGCGATTGTCCCCTGATCTCGCTGACCAGCTTGACGTTTCACTCGGGCAGGGTGTAATAACACTAACTATTTTGCAGCTCGAGTACAATCTAAATCAATTTGTTTCTTTTATGTTTCTAAGGAAAAGGAGCAGTCTCACTGCGTAGCATCATGGTGCTCCTAGCAGCCCGTGGGGTCCTACTAGGGGGTGCGGTGCTACTAGGGGTCGGGTGCTACTAGGGGTGGGGTCCTACTAGCCTGTGGGGTGCTCCTAGCAGCTTATTGCTTCCCCGAGGGGACCCCGAGAGGCTCTAATGAGGCTCACAGAACGCTAAGGTACATAATGTAGCACTTATGCTACAAGTTGCAGCTATAAGAAAAAACTGCTCCATCACCTCACCACCACCTTCCATCCCTAACCTTGCCCCACATCTCACCCTCTCCTCCCACCCAAACCACTGCACCAAACACCCCCCCCCCCTCCCACGCCAAAACCACTGCACCAAACACCCCCACCCCAAACCATCCTAACCACTGCACCAAATACCCCCCCCCCCCCTCCCCGCCACAAACCACCCCCCCTCCCACCCCACCCAAAAACCACCCCCTCCACCCCAAGCCACCCCATCCCCCTCCCACTCCAAACCACTGCACCCAAACACCCCTCCCACGCACATAGCTTGTGTTTACATCAGGCGATGCTCCAGCATGGTCGCAAACCAGCCCCATCCACCTCCACCCCATCCCACTCACATAGCTTGTTTTGCAACGGGCGATGGTTTCAGCACGGTCGCAAACCACCCCATCCCACCTCCAACTCCAAACCACTGCACCCCTAACCACCCCACCCCACCCCACTCACATAGCTTGCTTTTGCATCAGGTGATGCTTTCAGCTTGGTCGCACAAGAGTTGATAGACTGATCAAACAGTTTCACCATTTCCTCTTCCTGCACAGTGAACACGCAAGACTTCATGTTAGTACACTAATGTTAGTACAGCCTAAGCTTGGTACATGTGGCACATGTGAGTGTAGTGAAGATGGTGGTGGTGGTAGGGCACATGATCAGCTTGGTCGCACAGGAGTTGATAGACAGATCAAACTGCTGCACCATTGCCTCCTCCTGCACAGTGAACAAGCAGGACTTCATGTTAGTACAGCCTAAGCTTGAGACATGTGGCACATGTGTCGTGATGATGGTGGTGGTGGTAGGGCACATGATCAGCTTGGTCGCACAGGAGTTGATAGACAGATCAAACTGCTGCACCATTGCTTCCTCCTGCACAGAGAACAAGCAGGACTTCATGTTAGTACAGCCTTAGCTTGGGACACGTGGCACATGTGAGTGTAGTGATGGTGTTGGTGTTGGTGTTGTTGGTGTTGTTGGTGTTGTTGGTGTTGGTGTTGTTGGTGTTGTTGTTGGTGTTGTTGTTGGTGTTGTTGGTGTTGTTGGTGTTGGTGTTGGTGGTGTTGGTTGTGTTGGTGGTGTTGGTGTTGGTGTTGGTGGTTGGTTGTGTTGGGTTGTGGTAAGGGTGGGGTGGGGCGTTGTGTGGGGATGTAAGGCAGAGTGGTTTGTGGGTTGGGGCTGGGGTGGGGTGGGGTGTGATGTAAAGAGGGGTTGCTGCTGGGATATGATGGTGGACATTGCTGATCATGGTGGGACATGGTGGTGACAATGGTGGTGACAATGGTGGTGATAATGGTGGTGATAATGGTGGTAATGGTGGTGGCAATGGTGGTGGCAGATGGGGTGACAATGGTGGTGGTGACAATGGTGGTGATTAATGGTGGTGATAATGGTGGTGCGGTGTGGCAATGGTGGTGGCAATGGTGGTGGTAATGGTGGTGGCAATGGTGGTGATAATGGTGGTGCATATGATCATGGTGGTGGCAATGGTGGTGGCAATGGTGGTGGTAATGGTGGTGGTAATGGTGGTGGGCAATGGTGGTGATAATGGTGGTGATCATGGTGGTGGCAATGGTGGTGGCAATGGTGGTGGTAATGGTGGTGGTAATGGTTGTGATAATGGTGGTGATGGTGGTCATGGTGGTGGCAATGGTCGGTGGCAATGGTGGTGTAATGGTGGTGGTAATGGTGGTTAATGGGTGGTGGGTAATGGTGGTGGTAATGGTGGTAATGGTGTGATAATGGTGGTGGCAATGGTGGTGATAATGGTGGTGATGTGGCCAATGGTGGTGGTAAATGGTGGTGGTGGTGGTAATGGTGGTGATGGTGGTGGTAATGGTGGTGATAATGGTGGTGGTAATGGTGGTGGCAATGGTGGTGGTAATGGTGGTGGTAATGGTGGTGGTGGTGGATGGGGTGGCAATGGTGGTGGTGATCATGGTGGTGGTGGTGGAATGGTTGGTGGTGGCAATGGTGGTGGTGGTAATGGTGATGGTGGTGATGGCAATGGTGGTGTAATGGGGTGGTGGTGGGTGGGCAATGGTTGGTGGTAATGGTGGTGATAATGGTGGTGGCAATGGTGGTTAATGGTGGTGGTAATGGTGGTGGTAATGGTGGTGGCAATGGTGGTGATAATGGTGGTGGATAAATGGTGGTAATGGTGGTGGTGATAATGGTCGGTGGCAATGGTAATGGTGGTGTAAGGGTGGGGTGGTAATGGTGGTGCTAATGGTGTTGATAATGGTGGTGGCAATCAGGGCAATGGTGGTGGTCGGTGATAATTGGTGGTGAGTGGTGGTGCAATTGGTAATGGTGGTGGCAATGGTGGTGGTTAATGGTGGTGGTCGGTGTGATAATGGCTGGTGCATGGTGGTGACATGGTGGTTGGTATGGTGTGGCAATGGTTGGTGGTACATGGTGGTGATAATGGTGGGTTAATGGTGGTGGTAATGGATGGTGGTAATGGTGGGTGGTAATGGTGGTGGTAATGGTGGGTGGTAAATGTGGGTGAATATCGGTGGTGATAATAAGGTGGTGGAAGGTGGTGGCAATGGGGTGGTGGGGGTTAATGGATAATGGTGGCTGATGATGTCAATGACTTGGGATGGCGGTGGTGGCATATGGTGGTGGTAATGTGGTGGGCAATGGTGGTCGGTAATGGTGGTGATCATGGTGCGTGCGCATGGTGGTGGTATATGGCAATGTGGTGGTCGGGGGTAATGGTGGTGGTAGTGGCATATGGTATGCAGGGTTGGTGATAAGGTGTGATCATGGTTAATGGTGGTGATATGGTGGTGGCAAAATGGTGTGTGGAATGAGTGGTGGTGCAATGGTGAGAGGATTCTCAGTCGGGAGCTGGGTAATCGACTATGTTCGAACAGTTAACAGAGGGTGTGTGGTGGGATCTCGGTAATCGGTGGTGATGGTTGGTAGGGTAATGGTAATGGTATGGGTGATAATGGGTGGGTACGATCATATTGTGGCGTTGCATGGTGTGGTTAATGGTGGTGGTGTGGTGGTAATATGGTAATTGATAATCGTGGTGTGGATAATGGGTGTAATTGAAGGTGGTGTGTTAAAGGTGGTGATGATCGTGTGATATTATGGCAATGGTGGTGCAATGTGGTGGCAATTGCGTTTAGGTGGTAATACGGTTGTGGTAATGGGTGGTTGGCTATGTGTGATGTAGGTGGTAGATGGTGGCTGATAAATGGTGTGGTGATAATGGTGGGTGGTAATTGGGTGGTGATAATGTGGTGGCTAATGGTGGTGGGCAATGCGTGGGGTGGACATGGTGGTCGGCAAGGTGGTGATAATGGTGGGATAAATGGTGGTGTAATGGTGGTGGTGGATGGTAGGTAGGGTAATGGTGTGGTAATGGTGGTAGATAATTGGTGGTGGTAATGGTGGTGATCATAATGGTGGTGGCAATGGTGGTGGCAATGGGTAATGGTGGAATGGTGGTGGTAAAATGGTGGTGGTAATGGCTGGTGTGGTGGTAAGTGGTGTCTGGTAATGGTGGTGGTAATGGTGGTGGCAATTGGTGGTGTAATGGTGGGTGGTGGTGGTAATGGTGGTGAATGTAATGGGTGGTAATGGTGGTGGGTGGTGATGGTGGTGGTAATGGTGGTTAATGGTGGGTTGATAATGGCAATGGTGGTGGCAATGGCGTGGTTGGTATTGGTGGTGGCAATGGGTGGTGGTATGGTGGCTGAATAATGGTGGATGGGTATGGTTGGTGATGGTGTACGTGGTATGGTTGGTGGATGGTGGTGATATGGTGTGCGTAATGGTTGTGGTAATGGTGGTGGGTAATGGTGGTGTAATTGTGGTGATAATGGTGTTGGTAATTGGGGTGGATAATGGTTGGTGTAATGGTGGTAATGGTGGTGGTAATGGGGTGGTGGTAATGGTGGTGCAATGGTGATAATGGTGTTGGGAAATGGTGGTAAATGGTGGTGGATTCATGTATGTCAATGGTCTTGGTAAATGGTGGTGTAATCTCTGGTGGGTAATGGGTGGTCATCCCTCAGAAACTTTTGTCTTGTGAAATGGCGGCTGGAGAATCATGCCTCGCCAATCTTCACATTCTTAGTGTGTTCGATCACAACTACCTACCCAATCACGCACATACCCAGACCTCACACCCCCATTCTACCCATCTTCGGCACACCACACACTGTCGCTGCAGTCTTCAACCAATTTGAGAATCTTCGCAGGAACCTCTTTGTCTTGGTGACAATGGCGGCTGGAGTATCTGCCTCGCCCTCATCACCTTCTTCGTTGTCAGACCCTGCTGTCGAGCATGGGGGGGCTGCGTTCACAAAGGTGTGCAGGCTTTGGACAAAACCTGCGAGTACTGTTGTGAACAGCATAATAGGGGGGTGGCAGGGGGAGTTAAGGTGAAGGGAGATGGGCTTAGGCGTGTGTGCTTTTGAGTGTGAGCTGGGGTTGGGTGTGCAAGAGGGGTTGGGTGTTGGGTGTGGGAGGTGGGGTTGAGGATAGGTTTTGGGGATGGGTTTGGGTTTGGGGGAGCATGGGGGTGGGTTGGGCTGTGGGGGGGACTCTTCGCGTCGAAGGAGTGCCGACTAAGGATGAAAACCTGTGAGAACCGTGGGAATAGCTTAAGGGGGCTGTGCAGGGGGAGGTAAGAAGTGAGGGGAGGTGGGGTCTAGGCGTGTGTGCTTTTGAGTGTGTGCTGGGGTTTGGGTGTTCTGGGTGTGGAGGTGGGTTGGGTGTTGGGTGTGGAGGGCGTGGAGGTTGGATTTTGGTGTGGAGATGGTGTTGGGGGGTTGGGTGTGAAGGTGGGTTGGGTGTTGGGTGTGGAGGTGGGGTTGGGATTTTGATGTGGAGATGGTGTTGGGGGTTGGGTGTGGAGGTGGGGTTGGAGGTAGGGTGTGAAGGTGGTGTTGAAGGTTGGGTGTGGAGGTGGGTTTGAGATTTGGGTGTGGAGGTGGGTTTGGGGGGTTGAGTGCGGAGGTGGGGTTGGGGTTGGGGTGTTGGAGGTTGGGTGTGAAGTGGGGTTGAGGATGGATTCGGGAAGGTTTGGGTTCGGGGGAGCATGGGACGGGGTGGGTGGCACGTCCATAAAGCGAGTGCCAACTGAGGGATGAAACCCACGCAGTATCTGTGACAGCAGAAGGGGTGGCAGGCGGGAGGTAAGGCGAGGGGCCTTACGTGTGTGTACTGGGGTATGGGGTTGGGTGTGGAGGTTGGATAGGTTGGGGTTGTGGATCGCGGTTAAATGTTATAAGACTGCAGTGCAATGCTTATTATTTTCAGCTAAGGAGCACCAGGCTTTCTAGGCGAGCTGTGGAGACCGGCCATAGACTATCCCAAACATTCCAGGATCTCTGGAAGCTGGCCAATGGTCAGCAGTTCAGGTCAATGTGGTTTGTGTTGCTTTGGCTGAATAGCCAGTCAGGGATGCGCCAAGAGAGAGGTACTGGGCGTAGCTGAAAAGAAAACACTGGGCAATCTCAGGGTACATCTAACTCCTCAGAGCTTAACTGCCTTCTACACTACAGTCTACCTTGACAGCCCACAATTGTCATTTGCGTAAATACGCATTG